>PNEQ01071982.1:0-22149 GCA_003012365.1 Medauroidea extradentata
GCTCTCTTCTGCATACGGAAAACATTATTTCTGTCAGAGGAGTTACCCCAAAACATGATGCCATAAGTCATAATAGAGTGAAAATATGCAAAGTATACAGTCAACACCGAATCTTTGTTTAGTATACCTGATACATTACGTAGAGCGAAACATGCAGAGCTCAGTTTTGGATCTTTTGTTGTGTAAATTTTTCCACAAAGATGCCAGACAAGTCATATTTACAATATACAATCAATAAATAAATGACATATGATATACATTTGAAAGCAGGCAGTAGTAGAGCGATATTCAACATTATTCTTGTTGGTTTGGGCTTGTGATCATATGTGGTCCGTCAGCAGTCTTCATAGTCTCCACATGCAAAAAAAAAAAAAATGAAAGAGCAAAAGAAGAAACAGAATCTCGACCCACAACAAACATTATAAATAAGTGTCTACACAGTCACAGATCCATTCAAATACTCATCGACTGAGTAAAAGGTATTAGGGATTAAAACATTTTAAAGGAGTTTTTTTGAATATTTTTGTGTTAGGTAAACATGCATCTTGCAGGTGCCTGGGTGAGTTTGTTAAACAACTTGCAAGCAATGTATGGACCTTTTTGATATAAGGTCAAGTTGACAAGAGTCATGTGTAAAAGGTTTTTACTTCTAGTGTTACGTTGATGAAAGTGTTCATTCGTGTGGTAACACTTCTGATTTTTGGAGATAAATGTCAGCAATGATTAAATATATTCTCAAGCTAAGGCGATTATTTTGGAACTTTTAAAAAGGGGTTAACAGGATTCAGTCTGTTTTCTCCCATGTATTTATACTTACAGCTCTCTTCTGCATATGGAAAACTTTATTTCTGTCAGTGGAGTTACCCCAAAACATGATGCCATAAGACATAATGTAGTGGAAATATGCAAAGTATACAGTTAATAAAAAAAAAAACACAAAATCTTTGATTAATACATCTCCTAACTTACATTACACAGAGTGAAACATACAGAGCTCCGTTTTGGAATGATATGTTTAATATGTGTTTTCCAATTCAGCTGGCAATCATCATATAAACCCAAAAATTTTGTATCTGTGGCTTTATTGATTCCTTCAGTGCTTATCGTTGGCTGATTACTTTTCTTTGTTGCAAACTGTAAGAAATGGGTTTTTTCTGTGTTAAGGCTTAATTAGTTTCCTATAAACTATGAATATAATTCTGTAAATGTGATGTTGGCTAGTTGATTAAGTTCTTCCTTTGATTTGCCTGATATTATGATACTGATATAATCTGCAAATAAGGTAGGTATAGAACTATTGTTTAGGCAGTCAGGCAGGTCTTTTGTGTAAACAAGGAATAACAGAGGTCCAAGAGTTGAACCTTGAGGAACACCTTGTCTCATCTTACCTGGTTTTGAATAAACAATTTTTGAGTCTTCCCTAAAGCGAACTTGTTGTCTATTTGATAGATTCGAGTATATTAGTTTATTAGTTCTTCTCCGTACACCATAAAATTGTAGTTTTTGAAGAAGCAGTTTGTGATTGACATAGTCAAAGGCCACAAAAAATTCTGATTGATGGTAGTTTTTTGTCGAGTGCATTCAAGACATTTGTGATGAGCTGATATAGGTGTTGCCTCATTGATGGAAGATTCTTTTCTGAAACCATACTGGTGTTTTAAAAAATTAAAAAAAAAAAAGGGTTAAAAGTTATTAGATTTTCAATAATTTTTGAAACAGTGGTTAGCAATGAGATTCGTCTGTAGCTATAGGCAGTTCGGAATAAAGTGAGCACTCGAAAAAGCCCTGCTAAAGATCTATTTCCAGCCAATTCGTATATTTCCACGTGTAACGCCTAGCGACGGGACATGTATAACATCCTGGGACACGTCACTTTATGTTTGCGCGTGTAAGATAAATTGTTCAGTCGATAGGTACATACATAGTTTGATAAAAAAATAAGTTTATTAATTATATAAAATACAAGTATATCGCTGTCGATTGATTTTGTTTCAGTACTGTATTTAAATACGAATAAACACGGAACTATGTTGTGTTATTTCGTTGCCAACCATACAAGCAGTACAGTGACTATCGGTAATGTTGAATTATATGTAGTAACAGCTAGTGATATTTTTCAAAGGTTAAATATTTAGTGTTCACTTTATTCCGAACGGCCTATAGCTACATTGGTTTTCTCTCCTTTCTTGAAGAGTGGGGTTACCAACGCCTATTTGAGTCGGTCAGGGAATATATTTTAATTTAGCCTAATACATACAACATTGCATATGTGGCTTAACGGATTGAGTTCTGGGCTGTGCTAAAGCTTGTGTGCCACGATAGACTGTTTGGTACAATAATTTGCGGAAGTTCTTGTTTTCTAGCTTTCACGGAGGTGAAGAACTGTGGCATTGTCTAGAAATTGCATCACTTAGTGCAAAGCTAATGGAACATCCTTGACAAGATGAAATAGACTGGTGTCAATAAAGATGTTAGCACTGTGAATTCAGCCACCTGGTGAAATCAGTGTCCTTTCTGCATTGTTTCAGATGCCCGTGGCAGGATTTAGATTTAGATTTAGTTTATTGCATTCTTAGATCTTTTTTGTGTACATTTTTGCACAAAGATATCGGACAAGTCATATTTATAATATACAAACAAATGAATAGATTACTTAAGTTATACATTAAAAATTATACACTAAAAGAGCGAAATTCAAACATTTCTTGTCGGTCCAGGCTCGCACGTAGGCTTGCGTCAGCATACTTCATAGTCTCCACATGTAAAAGAAAAGAAAAAAAACAAGAGAAAAAACAGAATCTTAACCCAGAATAAATATCTTAAATAAGTGTCTACACTGTCACAGATCCACTCAAATACTCATCGACTGTGTAAAAAGCATTAATGATCAAGAAATCTTTAAGGTGTTTTTTGAATATTTTTGTGTTAGCTAAACATGCATTTTGCAGGTGGCTGGGGAGTTTGTTGAACAACTTGCAAGCTGTGTATGAAGGACCTTTTTGCTGTAAGGTCAAGTTGACAAGAGGCATCTGTAAAAGGTTTTTACTTCTAGTGTTATGGTTATGAAAATGCATTCTATATTTTGGGTGTGATTAGCTGTATGCAGACACTTTATATATACACACCTCATCGCTCAAAACTTGGGACTGTTCTGCTTGACATAATTATTGCATGCACAATGTCACACGTGGTAGGCCTACATGCTAATGCTGTTGAAAAGCTGTTAGTACAATGTACTCCAGTGTGAGTATTGTTAATGATGTTTCTGCTTCCGATAATAGTGCTGGTCCCATTTGACCAATCTCTGAAAGTTCCAGTAACACTGTTCTGCTTTGCTGCTGGTTGCTTCAGTGGCCATGGTCATCGTCTGTTTTGTTGCTCATCACATATGAGCTCCGTTGTTTCATTGAGTGTTGCTGCACTTGACGTACAGCTTCTGTAGCATTTCTAAGCTTTGTGCATTCCTTTGCCACGTGCCTTGTATTGTATTTAGTATTTTATTTTTCATCCTTTGGACTGTACAATGTTACAGTATAGGCTAGGACACGTCAGATATGTACAATTTTACAATATTTGCATTGACAATTTTCAAAGTTATAGATATTACAAATTTCAGATATACAATTTAGACCTACGAATGAAAAGAAAAAAACCCTTACTTACAAAACTACGTACGTATATGGAAAAACAAAAAACACCTATTTCAGTAAACTATATACAATTAGAATTACACAGAGAAACTTACATGTTTGGATAACATAATTTTAAAATTATACATATATATGTGCACATAAGCTACATACAGCACAAAAACATATTTCTTTACAATCATAGTTTTTTTGTAAAATAAACTACAGCATACCATAATATATAATAGCAAGGAAAAGCCAAATACAGTATTTATCTCATATGCAATTCAGTAATGCATACATGGAAAAATTTCATTTTAAATTAATTTTTACGCCTGTAGCATGTGTCCTTACCTATTTAATATCAAAATACTCAGTTATAGAATATAGGGGGTGTGCATGTAGGAAAATTTTTAGGCTGGATTTAAATGATTTATTACTATTTTCAAAAAGTTGTTTTAAGGTAACATGTAGATAACTATATATGTTTGTTGCTCAGTAAAAAACACTGGTTTTATATATCATCAAATTGTTTTGTGGTTTATGAAAGTCTTTATTATTTCTAGTGTTATGACCATGAACAGCTTCATTTACTCTGAAAATATTTCTATTTTCATATGCAAAGCTCATTAATGAATATATATACTGTGCTGTTAAAGTTAAGATGTTTAATTTAGTAAATAATGGTCTACACGTGTCATACTTGTTTGAGCCATAGTGAATTGTTCCTTTGGTTATGTTAGAGGTTAGAATTGTCCTGGACTAGTAAAATAAAACTGTTTTATGTTGTAAAAATAATTGGGTGTGCCAAATAAATCAAAATAAATATTCCGACGAATCAATTCAATTCAATTTTTATTGCAGAGACAAATGAGTATAGGCGGTTTGGGATAAAGTGAGCACTCGAAATAGCCCTGCAAAAGTTCTCTTTTCAGACAATTCGTATCTTTCCGCGCTTAACGACTAACGACGGGAAATGTCTAACCTCTCTGGACACGTTACTTGATGTTTGTGCGTGTAAGATAAATTGTGCAGTCAGTAGAAAGCTATATAGTTTGATAAAAAAAGGTTTTTTAATCATATGACGTACACATATAATGAATTCAGTTGATTTTATTTCATTATTGTTGTATTTAAGTAGAAAAATACACGGAACTATATTCAGTAATTTGCTGCCAACCGCGCAAGCTGGAAGGCAACTATTGTTACTGTTAAATTATGTACAGTAACGGCTAGTGATATTTTTCAAAGGTTACATTTTTAGTGCTCACTTTATCCCGAATGACCTATACATCATTTGTGATACAGTCGTCAGCAATATTACATAACAAAATATATTTTCAAGTCATGCAATAATCAACAAAACTTATCTCAAAAAAGTCACTATTCTTATAAATAAAATTCTCTGAATATTTTCTGTAGGGCCTAGCAATCTTTTATATTTTTTCGAAGTTACCTGTTTAAATTCCAAAGGAAGAAAATTATGAAATTTAATTGACATGTAATAAAATGTTTTTTGAATTTTATTATAATTAATTCAAATGTAATATCTAGCAAATATTTCTCTCTTGCTTTTTTGACGACAAGTAATTATTTGTTCTGTAGTTCAGTGTTTCACAGAGAGATATCTCTAGACATTGATTCAGTACATGTTTATGTGTCATTCTGGATAGGAAATTTTACTATAAACACATTACAATCCACTTTCGCTTAAGGTTTGCTTCGTGATGAATCCAGTCCAAGTTCTGTCCAGTCCGGAATTTTACTATAAAAGCAGTAATGGAGTTCAGCAGGAGGGACCCGATTCACAAAGTAATTTATTGTGAGATTTTATAGCACGTAGAAGGAGGTGGTCTGAAATATGTCCTAGAATAAGTACAAGTAGGTATATTATAGTACTTAAACTTTGACCTTGAATATCTCCATCCATAAGTAAATTATTTGCATTTTTCTGTTTATTAATTTTGATTATCTAATGTTTACAGTTTGTTATCCTGCCTATAATCTGGAACCTATGTCTTTGTTTTATTTTTATCATAATGGTCACATTTTCTGTGTAAATTGTTTGTATGAAAAACTAATTTTCATTTTACCCTCATGTAAGTAGGTCTACTCATTATTATGGTGACCACATTGTAAAAGTTTTTCTTTTAAAATTTTTTCTTTTTTTTTTTACTATCATTGGTGCTACAACGAAATAACTACAGTGATTCCATCAGGAGTGATGTAAGAAATAGATTTTTAATTGCTATCGAACCAGCCCTTAGGTCATATAGAAATGTAAAGAAAGCCATGTTTAAGGAAATTGGTAACTGAAGTGAAGAGATATTGGTCAGCACTTAACATCTGTCTTGTCCGCTGGTGAGGGGTGACATGATGTGAGTATGGAGCAGCACCGGAATGAAGGGGTGTAGGAAAGGAGAGATCCCTGATGAAATTCGCCGACCAGCTGTGTCGTGGAACATGATGCCCACATGTGAAAATCCGCACATCACTAGGAATTGAACCTGGTTCGTCTTGATGGGTGGCGAGTGGCTGTAGTCATCACGCCAACTGCGGCTCATAAGGGGATTGTTGCTTGTATAACAGGAAACGAGTCTTAATGCAACTGCAGTCATGAGGCATTTGTGAGGACGTTAGAAGTTTGCGCTCACTTTTAGAATGTCCACTATGGAACACATGTTGTACGTCCTATAATTATCAATGAATAAGTGAATGAAAACAAAAATTTTGCTTAGTGACTTTTGGATTTCTTATTAGTGACATGACCTTATCAGTTGCCTTATTTCATAACAAAATTATTTTACAGTTATTTTAAGTTATAGTCTATGCATGAAAATCACTTACTTGATATCTTTTCCCTCGAGACGTTTATATCTAGCTCCGTAGTTGCATTAAGAAAAACATTAATTTGAATGTACTTTACATTTTGTAGTTGCCATATAAATATGGAGAGGCATACTGGAAGAGAGTTTGGGCAAAAAACTTATAGTTAAAAACCAGGAGGTTTCAATAAAACAATGGTATTAAACTGTGGGAGTGTGTGGCAAATTTGATGGTTTCTAGGGTAAGTTTAAAGGATTCGGGGCAGATGTAGTAATATCAGTTGAGACGTGACTGAACAAGGAGGTGCTAGACAGTGAAAGTAAGGAGGATACATTTATAATCTTCAGAAGAGCTAGGGAAGGAAAAAAATTAATTGGGCATACTGGTGTGTGTATGGACTGAATTAGAAGGGTCGGTGGAATGGCTTCGTGACAAAGAAGAAATTGTAAAAGAGGTTGGCAAAAATATTACACTGCTTGTAGGGCAAGGACGGATAGCAATTGATGTGATAAAGGACAATGATGATAGGTTCAGAGACATGCTTTGGGTTGTTGTGGCAGAGGATCTGAATATGTCGGGTTTATAAAGTGGATTGAGGGAGCAGATGAGGTAAGATTGTGATGAAGAGCTCTGCAGTGCAGTTAGTGAACAGAGGCTAGGTGCAGGCAGTAGAGGAACCTACTAGATAGAATTAAGAGTGGTGGGGTTTGTAGTAGATGTGTTAGGCCTGGAAATGTTATTGTTGGTGTGGTAGTATTGGAAGGGATCCGTGGCCACAACATTCTGGTGGTGGAATTGGAGATTGGTGGTAAAATGGCTGAGCAGACTAATGATAAGAGTATAGGTCAGGAAATAAGCTGGAGGCAGAAATTGTTGTTTCTTTTGAGATGTGGACTAAAGGGGAAGGTGTAGAGATCTTGTGGTGTGAATTTTAGGAACAATATAAATGAAATGATAGAAACATTTATACTGTGGATGAGAATTGGTACTGGGGGAATATGGATAATGGACGGAAGATCAAAAGTTTTGTAGGCAGGTGCATGCAAAATTGAGTAATGAATGGATGTCACGCGTTAAGGAATCAATGATGCAGATGGGAATAGAAGGATTATCTGGGGAATATGATGGATAATAAGCTTACAAGGGTTAATGTGTAATAAGACAGTGATGTCAGGTAGTAAAGGAAATAACTCTCGTGAGTTATGTTGAATTAGTTGGTCAGATATCTAGAAGTAATATTTCACAGGTCATTAGAGGAGGATAAGTTACCACAAGATTGGGAGGAGGCAATGTTGGTCCCAATTTTAAAGCTACTAGTGATATGAGGAGGCCAGGCAACTATGTACCAGTGAGTCTTATGTCAAAGGAAAGAGTTGGAGAGACTGGTGGTCCAGAGGTTAAAATTGGGAGATTCCTTATCATAGGAGGGAGTGGTTTTGTCCAGCATGCCACAGGAAATTGTATTGGGGCCCATGGTTGTTTATTGTTAGCCTATAGTAAGCAGGATGGATTTTTTGGGTTGATGGCAAAATATGGTATACTGATGACTGTTTTATTTGCAGAGGTGGGTGAGGGAACGAGTTGCAAGATGACATTGATAAGATTGTGGATAGAAGAGAACTATATGACCAACCAATGGTGACTAAACATTTGTTTCAGAATAATGAAGATAGTTAAATGTTTTTTTTGTATATCATTTTTAACTTTATCTTATGTAATTCATATGACTTGTCCAATATGTTCGTACCATTATGCATAGAAAAAAGGATCATAAGGATACAATAAAACAAACAAGCAAAGATTGTTAGATTTATGAGGGAGAAAGTTAGGAGTAGGTATATATTATATATGTTTAGAGGTGGGAAGGGCAGGAGATGAAATTGTAGAATAAGTGTACCTTGGGATGCTGTTGCAGGATGACTTAGAATGAAGGAAGCAGGTAGAGAGAGGGTGTTTCTAAATGGGAATCACATTAGGAATGCTGAGAAGGGTATTGTAGGGAGTTAATATTGTAGTGAAGGAAAAGGCATTTATTACAATAGCATGGCCAGTGTTGGAGTATGCAGCAGCAGAGTGGGACCCATATGTGTAATTGGAGAAGGTACAAAGACAGGCGGATGGAGGATAAATAGAGAAGGCGAAGATAGGCTGGTGAGGATGAAGAGAACTTTCTACCGTTAGTGATGCTGAAGGAATCAGTGTGGGACTCATTGAATGATCGGAAAAGGGTGAAAGACTGGTCAGGATGTAAAGGATGGTGTATGGAAAGGGGGGATGGGATGAGTTATGCTGCTTATTAACCGAGAAAGAGGGAATAGTAGTGAAAAGATGCAGAGCTTGAAGTGCAAAACACAATGGGGTAGGCAGTGTATGGTTAGGACGGAGTGGAGTTTACTTTCTCAGGAGTTGGTGAATATGAAAGGGGTGTTTAGGAGGGGTTTGATATGTGATTGAGTAAGCAATTACCACTGGGCTGTTGCTCTTTGCCCAGTTGCCAATGAAATTATCATCATAGTGGTGGTGTTGTATGATGGAGCTTTGATTCAAACAGATTAATTTCAGTACATTTAAAATATGTGTCGTACAACTTAAAATGTGCTAATACATTAAATGTTTACTGTATCCCAGCTATAAAAGTATGATATCATTCACCAATCTGCTTTATTTGATACAGTTTTGTCTAATTATGTGTATTGCTAAAGGTACTGTAATAAGTAAGAATATTTATATAATATTTAGAAATGGTTGTTGACAGCAGCTGCCGGCATATAAGTGCACGTACACGCTCAGTTTATGTGAAGCATTCTTGTAAAATATTTTAAACATTCTCATGTGTTTTTTAGCTCCAGTACAATTTGAAATGTTCATCTAACTGATCACAAATGCACTGAGTTTTTGTCCTGTGAAGCTGCGATGTTGCAACACTGTACCGTGCACAACAGAGCTGTGCTCTTCTCTCGGTCTTTCTGCGCATGCGCACGACAAAATGACGTCGCCTCTTATGGGAGTTTTAACATTGATGAAGTGCACAGGTCTGACAGTGCTCATGCCTGTTGACCACGGAAACGGTTCCTTCTTTCACCTCTTGGTGTCAGCACCTACTGGCGCAGCAAGTGTTACATCCCCGCAACTATAAATCACCTTGTTAGATGCCAGCAGTTACGCTAATACCAGACAAACAAACATTCCGAGCAAATAAAAATGTGACACGAGCCTTGGACAAACTGGCGAGGAGACACTGTGGTGTTGAATGTAAAATAAATGTCAGTAATACAGAATGCAGGTAATGAATGTATATTTGCACAAACACTATTTTTACATATTGCATCCAAGATATGATGGATTACCCAATAACCGTACTAGAAAATCATATTTTATGTCGGGCTTTACGAATAAAGAAATTATTTTTTATAATTTAATTGCTGAAAATGATAAACTTATAATTAGGAAGAAAATAATACGTACTTACTGCTTATTTTAAGATCCATATCGATAGAGACCGGAAAATTTCGCGGGTTCACTGACCTGTAGGTTAGCCTCCAAGATGATCTGTGTACTCAAGCAGACAGCAGCTGTTCATTGGCTGTTTGCGGACATAGTCACTGTGCCTTTAATTAAAAGGCTTCTTTGCTATTGGCTCAGTATCTCCCAGGAGGTGTTAAATGAGTCAACGACCAATTGTGAAAGTGACACCACGTTACACTTGTTTGAATTCCGACCTGTACCCAAAACAAAACATGAATTTTTCAAGTCCCTACATATCAGATTTTGCCTGGAAATTAAATAAAGGGGAATGAAACCACTTTCAGTGCTAGTAATGAAATTTTAACCCATGTTCTGTATCACGAAAAGTTTATTAAAACAACACAAATTTGGTATGTATGAACAATTTGTGACTGTTTTTAATTAAAAAAATCTTTTTCTTAATTTATTTTCGAGGAAATGTGTGAACATCCATTATCCGACTTCACCAGCCGCTACAACTCTAGGCTCGAGATGCAGAATGACTAATATGTCGGAAAGGATTATGAGATGTTTTAGATAGTAGCAAAAAATTTTTGGATTCTCAAATAACTGATTTCTGTAGGCCTACATGTTCAATATAGAAATTTTGTTTGAACTACAGAAGTTATTTTATTTTGCATTAGAAAATGATGATACCAAAACTTCACATTAACACTGATACACTAAATTGCCTGTCTTGTATTATACTGGTGTGATTAATTTATAACATTTAAGTTTATTGTAATGTGATTACTCATATGCACATATTTTGAGCGTTGAACAAAATATCATATTATTACATTGATATTGTTTGTTTGCAGGCCTATGCAGTGATTAATTAGCTACTTAGATTTAATTATAGATTCTTGGGGCAAATGTAGTTCATTAAGGGCACTGTCTACCACAATTTTCATCACCATGTTTTTATTTTTGTATTTGTACCAGTTATTTTTTTATACACAAAATGTGACTAATTTTTTTCCTTATAAAAATTTTTTATCTTGCATAGTTTTTGCGTAATGGCTCGTTAAAGCCAAAATTTGCATGTTTTTATTTTAAGGACGACACTAAAACCAACTCGCTCACCAAACTGAAAAAATGCACAGTTAATTACAATGTTGCAGGCTACAAATTCAGCTATGTTAAGCCACAAAATAAAATATTTTTGTATTTTAAAAAAAATTATTGAATTTTTAAATTTTTATTTTAAATTTCAGCATTTTTATTTAAATACAAAAAAAATTCATTGTTTGTTTTCATGAACGTGACATTGTAGTCTGCGACGTCTTTATCCACTGTGAATTTTTTCAGTTTGGTATGTCAGTTGGTTTTAGTGTAGTTCTTAAAACGGAAACATGCAAATTTTGACTTTAACAATCCATTACGCGAAAATTATGAGAGATGAAAAAATTTCATAAGAACCAAATTTAGTAACATTTTGTGTCTAAAATAAAAAAATATATGGTACAAATAAAAAATAAAAATATGGTGATGAAAATTGCTCTGTATCTCACCTTTAACCACATCAAACGTTTCTGCTGTGTTGGATTTTGGACCTTGTAATTTTTCTTGTGAACTTGCACTCTTACTCTTGGACTTTCACACATTTTACCAAAGAGTAGGCTATTTTTTTCTTGGTGTTGTTCGCAGAGCCATCTGTACTTGTAAAGTACGTGACAGTCCAGGGTTATATTCTCAAATTTTCCACATATTCCTTTTTTTATCCTCACTGTCGAATCCTCCACCATTGAAAAGCATCATATTTTCTGGAAAGGACACAGTTTTAATAAAGAATATAATTATTCATCAACGCCAGTAATGATACCTGTTTAAACACAGTAGGTTTTTTTTTTTAGTGGTAGTTCGTGCATGTACACATGTGATTCTATATTTATAAGTTACGTGTATCAAAAGAAAAATAAATCATTGTGACTTGGCTAACTAGCTATAAAACATATTTAAAATATAATTTTAAGCCAACTTCAGTGCTCTAGTGTTCACTAAACAAAGCACCAATATTAGGTACAGTTTTTTTTTACAAATGATTAAAAAATAATAATAAATAAAAAAAGGAAAGAAAAATATAGAAGAATTTTTGTCCTGATTAGCCGTAACTCAGATGTGGCATGAATAATTACGGTTGAACACTTATCAGTGATTTTTTTGTGTTATGAACGTAGTATTTTTTGGAGTTAACTAATGTTTTTGTTCACAGGCCATATTATTCACACAGAACAATGTATTCACAGAAAGATGATCATGTTGAGGTAAGGAAATTTATTATGTTTTGTGAAATTTGAAATTTTTATGCCTTCTACGCATTAAGTAAATAAATATTGTATGGTGAGGGTAGCCGAGGGCAGGGTATTTAATCTATAAGGCAGACTTTTTGACTGGCACCTGTAGATATCAGTCGAGTTCTGAAGGATGACATGAAATGACTGTGATGGATAAGTAATGGAATGTGAATGGTGGGGGAAACAGGAATATCCTGAGAAAACATTGCCAACAGCAGCCGTGTTTCCCATATGCAGAAAACACGTGACTTCCTTTGGGAATCCAGCCTGGATCACCTGGGTGGGGTTTGAGCTCTCTGGCCGCTGTTTGAACTGCAGCCCCTAGTCTGTATTAATATCCTTTTTATAGAGAAACAGCATACCAGTCATTAATTAAATAAGAAGGGAACTGTAAAATATTTGATTAATTTTGGTTCTGAGAGACTAGAAAATAAAGCGCAAACATATTTGTTCATGTAAAGATAATCATACCTGTCATGTACACAGTGGCACAGGATTTGGGTTCATGGGGGAGAAAGGTTTGTTACTTTTGATTAAAGACAGAAAGCAATTATTTTTTCTGTAATAACCACTTATCTTCCAATCAATTTGTATAACACAGTTAAGTACAAATTTTTGCAGTGAAAGCCAAGTAATTATATGGTCTAAAAACAAATCATCCAAGCAATTATTAATCCACCATAGCATTATTATTTATTTCTTAATACATTTTTTTTTTCTGTGGGGTTTGGGTCCCCTTCACTGTGCCACTGATGTAGCATGTGTATGAGTGTTAATTTACATATACATAAACATGGTTTCAAATACATTGGTTATACATAAATGCAGTAGCGAAGGAAGAAGACGTACTGAGAATAAATATTTGTTACAGTTTGATTATTATAAGTAGGCTTTTATTCGAAGAATTGTGTGTAATTGACTTGTAAAGTTCAGGAAATGAAGGGTGATAGATGCCCACTATTGCAGGACGTGACAAATTGTGGGGCTGTGTCTTAATCTGCCACCAGCTCACTATTTCCCCTAAGCCATAGCCTGCCTGTGTAAATAAAAACCTGAAGATTTAGTGAGTTCAGTGACAGCAGGCTGGACTCCACAGTCCTGTATACACACTAACCTCACTTACTTGTATATTGGCTGCTGTTCCAGTGAGTGGCGAGTTGTACATGTTACAAGGTAGCACGGCAGTCGTGCATGTTTTCTGTCAAAGTTAGCTATTGGTTCAAAATGCTCGAGGCTGAATTAATTGTGACCGGATCATGACTTCTCTGCAAATGAATTTTCAAAATTTCAGTTGTAACTATAAGTCATTGGCTCAAGTCTCAACCCAAATTATCATGTGACCATAGTTCTTAAGTAGGAACTGTTTACCTACGTTACAGTGGTTTATGTTTACTTGAAAGGACAGGGACTGTGTTTACCAAAGGCAACCTGGAAATTTCACCCCCAAAAGAGCCACAGCACCTCGGAAGTAAACTATATATAGACTACTTACTGTAAAGTGAGCACTTTTGAATTTCTGGTAATTTTTTTCATTCAACTAATTTTTATGCTTCTTGTTAATGTTAACACAGCAGTGTAAGTAGTAAACACAGTGTATATAAATTTTAACATAAAAACAAAATTTAACACTTGACGCCACATTAAAAGTTTTTGAATTGTTGACAAGCTGGTCTTAAAAAGTGCCTACTTTACCTTGAAGAACTTATATTCCTGGAACTATTTTCCCTCTAGTGCAATGTGAGTGTAGGTAGAATGCAAACATCCAGGTAAGGTAAGTGGACGTAACATTTTGTCGAAAGTGAGATCATTGTTGTCTATGTAGGATACACTGCTTGACACAATAAAAGGAAATGTAAGGGACATTGGCATTGCTTTCGTTAAGGTACAATCGTAGTGTTTCTGCATTGTAGGCTAGAATGAAAGTTCTTTTGACATAATCATCACTTTTTGTATTGATCGAGAGTTTTACTATATGCAAATTAAAATAGTTAAAAATGTGTGTATTCAGGCTGTCTGAAAAATTAATTATTGTATAATTTATTCTATATCTGAAGTACGCTTTTCTGGCACATTTTTACTTGATAAACTCCTCCAGACTTCTCGTCCAGCAAAAATACTACGTTCTGACTTTATTGTTCTGTGTTCAACATGCACTTGAGCACTTCACAATAGATTTTCTTTTGTGTGCACTCGTGAGATTCTGAGTTTGTTTACTTTTTACACACACTTTCCTATTTTTTGTTGGCCTGTGACTCTGCACCCGAGCAGGGTTGACCTGACTAGATCCGGCAAAGATATAGAGTTCAGTATTTAGAGATCTCGACGGCCGGTAGGCTGTACTCACACAAAGCTCTTTACCAGTTACAGAGTAATGTGTACTCTTGATTAATGTATAAGTGCCTATAGGTTCTTTGTTTGCCATTCTCAACACCATAGTTCAAACTAAAGGAAGTTGAATTTTCAGCTACAAAAGAACAACACGTACTCCTTAAGGTCATGTATGCATCATTTTATAAATTGTGGGCAATGGGAGGCATACCACAGGCGCGTGGGAGAAAGGCAGTGTTACCACCTGTATCTCGTCTTCCCAACTTAGTGGAACTGCTTGCACTGTTGCAAAGATTGAAAGTTCTGTAGCTGAGCTGCGAAGCAGGGTGGATTTTATATTAAACCTACCTAGCCTGGATTGAGTCATAATTTCATAATGACATTCACAAAAGGAATAGTTCATACAGAAAAAATAATTGTGTAAATTTTTGACTTCATTACAGAGCCTTCATTTTTTAGTTCTGTGGGCGTCATTTTATGTTTTTAAAGTCGTAAAGATAATTTTATTTCATATTGTCACATATTATATTAATATATTTTTCCCTATACAAAAATTTAAACTATTAAATGAACTGTTAATCTTGTTCATTTAAACTATTAAATGAACTGTTAATCTTGTTCTTTCAAATTATATATTTTTTGTTAATTTTTACAGTTGCTCACGTACAAATTTTGTTACCACGTGATTTTAAAAAATTGCTCTCTTACTTCTTGCAGTTCGACTTTCTTATGGAAAATATGCAGGTGAGAATCTTTTTTCAATGCTTGCTGTGTGTTCATGCAGTAGCTGATAGGTACACATAATGCTTTGTTGTAGGAGTTGGTATGTGATGTACACAAATGCTTTGTTGGACCATAATTGTGAGAGGTGACTACAGGTTTGTATGTAGGGCTTATAAAATATATATGTGAATCATTAAAAATGGCTTAGTTCATAGTTGATCTGTAGTAAAATTGTAGCTCAGTCATATAGAGTGTAAAAAAGTGAACTTATGTTTTGTATGTATCACAGTTTTGTATGCACTGAAGCTTTGGTGTGCACTGCAATTTTTTTGTGCAACTTGCTGAATGCAATAATCTTACGTGTTTGTCTGGTAATGACTCAGAATTCAAATTGTGATACTTTCAATGTTCTTTTTTGATTCTTTACACAAGCCTGATTTATTACATATAACTTACGTGACTCTTTATAATTTGTTTTCTGTACCCTGTAACCATTGTCCAAGAAGACTTAAAATTTATTTCAGTTTTTTTACTGCACTGCTATTGTGAAAGCATAAGCTATTGTTTTTGTTGGATTTTAGATTAATTAAGTTATTTAATTTAATTTGTGATCCAGCTTTTAGAATAAAATGTTTTATGATGAATATATTTTGCATTCATAGTTAAAACTCTTCAGCTGGTGATTTCCCACATATGTCCCCGGGGAAACGTGGTCAATTAAAAATATATTACGAAATGTTCTCTGTATTTTCAGTCGCATTCTTTGATTTTAATCTCTAAATTAATGTTTCGTCAAAGACTGTGCAATATTATAAATATATTTTACTTACGTCAGCTAAGTGCAAACAATTATTGGGTCTTTACTTTGTTTAGCGCCTTTGTTAATCCTGTTAAGACAGTAGGTACCACGTTTATTTTTTTCATACAACCTAGGCAGTACCGTTAGGGAAAGATGAGCGACTGTCCATTAATTTATTAAGAGTTATTTTATGAATTATTAACATTTTCAGGCCATTTATGGAATTGTAAAGAATATTGCATTGGCAAATTATAATGAGAGATTGTCACTGATGTCAAATGGATCATGTGATAGCTGTGACAAAATATTTGAGTAGTGTGTAATTGTGTGCAATAATATGTAACTTAAGACTTGAATTATATTGAATGTGAAAATTTGTGTGATGAAAATTATCTGAGTCTTTCTAATTTTTGTAATAAATTTTTAGCATTAATTATATGTAGTAATTTTTTAATTTTTTGCTTTTGTTTTAGCCCGAGGACAAACCCAAGTCCAGAAAGTCAAAGTGGTAAGTTTTGAGTGTTTTCACATATGTACTGCAGTTTATTTTCTGTACATTGCATGAAGATTTCCAGTAAAATATGTATTCTTTTGTTTGAAGTGTAACTTACAATATTGTAAAGCTGTAGCAGAGCATGTAAATAGTAAAACATGTTGTTTTACTTGGGTGTTATCATCAGAGTTCTGTAGGGTGTTACAACTTACATATAGCGTACAGTTTCCCCAGAAAAGAGAGGACATGTTTCCACTACTAGCTGTGCCTCAATTTCCTGTTTTATACACTCATGGTATCTTTATAATTAAAATAAATGTTTAGTGGAACTAAAAAAATTGCCAGGCGACTAAAGATTGGTTTACTCCACAACCCCTGTCATCACTTTGGAATTTCTTTGAGATAAAATGTTCTATAACTTATTCCAACATTATTAACATACTCTTACCACATTATTTTAAAAATGCAGTCACCTCTATAAAATTCAAGATACCCTAGACCACAGTTGTAGAAGAACAGGTCTGGACACTCGCCTGTCTACCAATGTATTTTGCTTGACCCCCTTGTTGTTTGGCTGCAGTTCGTCAAGTTACTGAGGATGTCGTACTTTTTGGCGCTGTAATCCGGGCTGTCGGACTCGAGCTCCGCCCACTTTTTTCCATTGTTAAATTTATAAAGTAAATAAAGATTGCTGGAGCATTTTCTTAAATTTGTGAGCGAAGGAAGTATTTCATAAATTGATAAAAAATACGTTCTGATAAATTGTTTATCTTAGTGGAAAGGAAGTGAGCGGAGTTTAAGTCCGACTGCCTTAACTGTAGCGCCAAAGATGCACAACACATTCGGTAACTTGGTGAACTGCAGCCAAACAAGGGGGTCAAGTTTCCAGACGAGTGTCCAGACCTGTTCTTCTACGGCCGTGACCTAGACTCATGAAACATGCTGTTATGAAAGTATTTTTTTTGGTAAGGGGGGAGGATTATGTGATTTTATGTATTGTAAAAAGTACCAGCCATCTCAAAAGTGTAGTTGTTTGCTGTTACAGAACATTAAAAATAATGTACAGGCAAGTAGGACACATTAAATGTACTTGGATCATTATAGAACAAAACTCCAGTTTCCTTGAGGTGACTGGACGTACTTTGATTACATATAGAACACGATTTTGGAGTGGGGGGCCTTCAGCTCGGAAGTCCTTCCCCTTAAATCCGCCCCTGATGGTAGTTGAGAGAAATCTGTTGTACAGTAATTATAAACTATGGAAATAGTGATACACCTTCATCCTGACATGGGACAACACATTTTGTCTTCAGTAAGCTCCAGTTATAAATTCTGATGACAAGACTGATTCTTACACTAGTTTACACAGTAACTAATCAAAGAAATATTTTAGACAGACACCATTGCACAAATGGTGTGTCACAGAAAACCAGAGAATAATTACATGCAGACAGACAAGTAAATGCACAAAAGGATTTTGTTGTTAACTGGCAAACAAAGGAGAACATGCAATTGCACTAGGAATTCAGTCAGTGAGTTACAAATAACACTGGGTGGAAACTTCATTGGCATCTGCTGGAGTCTTGGTTTTAGTTTGGGAAGAAACAATTAGCACTAGTATCATGTTTCGTCATCACATTTTTTTCCCCAAGAAAGGAAAGGAAAACTATAATGGCAGAGTTGTGCGCTTCTGGTTTGTGTTGAGTTTAGTTATTGTGCAGCGATGACAATTCAGAATTGCGATTACAATTTAAAATGCCAATAACAGTGGTCTATGCAAAGAAGAGTTAAATATTTGGATTGAAAGGATTTCTACTCCTCGTTTCGCTGGTTTACTTGAAATTGTTATAGATAAAAAATTTCTCGTGTAAGATGGTCATTTCAGTAGTTTCTGTGAAAGTGTCGATGTGAAGAGATTAAATATATTCTCTTTTCTAACTCTGAATTTACCTGGTAGGAGAAATGTACAACTAAGATCTACACTTTTGCAAACAAATTAGTTCTGTTATCAGTTCTGTATTGTAACTGTCAAAATAAATACTGGTAAATAGAAACTGTCTTTCTCATTCTCAGTACAATAATTTATATTTCTGTATGGTTTTTGTGGCAGTAAGTGGTGTATAGTTGCTTCACATTTCAGCGACCAGTTTTGGGAACTCAGTATAGTAGTGTATTCACAGGAGCGCGATGGATCTAATGTGACACTACACATTCTCGTTACTGTGAACACAAGTTTGTCTGCCACGTGACAAATACTACATTAATATTAAGTGTAAATAGTTCCTTGCCACTACACATTAACCTCAAGTACGACAACCATAGATATTTACAGTAAGTTATTGCAATTTTTTTTTCTGTTTGTTTGTAATAATATTTTTAATACCCACTGGCATTCCCAAATGTGAAAATATTCACACCTTTGCTGATAAGTTAATGATTTGCTTATAATAACAAACAAAAATCTCTTGTAATGCAATTTACTACCAACTCACATAGAAGTATTTAAGTGAAGTAAATAATTTTGAGTTCATTTGTGTGCTATGATAGTAACATAAACCATTATATTTTTAAAATGCATTGAGCTTAAGTTAAAAATATTGTGTGCTATTATTAAACAAACAAAAAAAAATGTTTTATTAACTATACGAGCAAAGTTTTAAAATGTAGCTCGTTAAAATATGTAGGTTACAGAATCCTGGAATATGGTGAATTTTGATAAGTCCACGTCTTGAGAATATGTTCGGGGAAGAACCGCAATGGGGTAGTGTCGCTCCAATAATGGTCACAGATGTTTGCATTACATTACAACAGTACCTTCTATATAACTCCTTCCTCTTCCATAACAAATACGACAAGGAAATAAATAGACACAAACACATAATATAGTAGTTGAATGGAAAGGGATTTTGTGTCATTGACCATATTTACTGTCATCTCCAAAGTGCTGACTGTCAGACTTAGTTCGTTTCATATTACTACCATTACAATTGCAGTTTAGTTCTTTGATAAATCTACTTTACAATCTATCACAGCACAGATTTTTTTTATGTACTGGTACTGACACATTGCCGATATGTTCCATATGAAACAGCTGCAAAAATAATTTATAGCAAAATTTGTTGAGCATGTAAATAAATTTATTAAATACAATTTAGCCATTTGATTGTATAAAGTTGTTAAATTACCACATTGGAAACCATTATTTTAATTGAAAGTGGTAGTGTAATACTTAGAAAATACAACAGAAAATAAATCGTGTTCCAAATATTTAACCTTTGGTTTCTTTTGTGAACTTATATTAGTATATCTTTTGTTTTGCATTCTGTGGATGAAGTATTTCCTACCTACTGTCTTTAAGACGGAAAAAGGTTAGTTAATTTGTTGTTGTAAGTACTTTCTTTTCCTGTATGTAATTTGGTATCTGATATTGTAGGCTATTACCCTGTAGTTTTTGTTTCCTTTTTATCGTGTTGGTATGCAGAAGTATTCTGCCTCCAATTACATCTAAAAATAAGTACATTAAATAGTTTAGTAGCTAAAATAATTGATGAACGTGTAGTGGTTTGTAACGATTTACAGTTGTTAAATTATTTGAAAATAGTGTTTTGGCCTCTAAATTTTCTGTCCACAATTGTAATGTTTTCGTCAGACATGCACAATATTAATTTTTTAGTTTTTAAGTTAAGCTTTGACACATCACAGTTGGCGATTACAAGTCCATCTAATGAAATGTGGATTGGATTTAACATTTTTAGTTGTGATGTTGCAGAAAACTTCCTTGGTGAATGAAATCATATTCTGTTATTTATTAACTAGGGAGTTGAAATTCTGAGAGTAATTCAAGGGAATGTGAAATGAAAAGAGTGTAGGCCTACCCACAGATTTTAATTTAATTATTGAGGTTTAGATTTAAAAAAAATTCCCATGTAGTATGCTTCTACTGTGATAAATTTAAGATAGTTTTAGCAGTTACTACAAGTATGCAAAGAAGTTAAGTACCACAATCATTTGTATTTTTGTATCACTATTAGTGTGATACAAAATTATAGTTACGGCTCGATTAAATTAAAGTGAGTTGGCAGTGGAAGACTCAAGTTTATTGTCAATGAGGCAAGTGATGAGTAGGTCGTTGCTGTGTTTAATTATTGTTCATCAGTTTTTCCTCATACTCAATAGCTTTGTTCGCATGGTCGATACGCCCAAGCTGCAACTAGACATTCTTGCACCTGGGTGTAGGGATGAAGCTGCTGTGTTCAAATGGTTCTGCTAGCAGTTGTAACTACAACTTCTACACCTTGATCCTACACCTTTGCACCTCCTTCGGGAGGTGGGATAAAGGTAATTGCCTGTAGGTGGGTAAACTTGAGTCTGAAATAAGCACTATAGAGTACCTATCTTAACATTGCACATGCCTCTCTCTCTCTCTAATGATGATGATGAAGGGTGTTCTGCCTGAAGGCAGGTATAGAACCACGGATGGTACAGGGGGATGAAAACCACAACATCCTCCAAGGCCGACTAGACGAGGTGATTCTCCGGATGGTTCTCCACTGTCTTCCGCAGTATGAGGATGAGGGTATAACCCAACATCCAGCCTAAAACCCAGCGAGGCGACTGTAGATATTGATCTCCCCAGCCGTGAATTGAACCTGGGACCCTTGGCTGAGCAGGCAGAAGCTCTACCCATTGAGTCAAGTGATCTGATTTCTCTAAAAAAGAATAAAATGCGGGACTCTGTTTAAGTAACATTTAGATAGAGGTTATGTACAGCAACATTTAATATTGCTACTAAATAACCCCTCTTTAAAAATCAATTTTGAGGTTTTTAAATAAACTGGTTTGTAATGGAAAAAAGACAGGCAAGTTGAACACAGCTATTAGGAATTTTTAAAACACTACATCTTGTTTATCTGTTAAAGCATTCTGTTGGCAGTATTCTTACCTTCTGCAGTTGTAAAAAAGTCCCTTAAGTCTAGCTAACACCTCTACACCTTTGGATGTAGAGATTGCAAAAGATACCAATCATGTGTCATGGATAAAGCTTTTTTTCTTACGCTTTCACACATGTACACATTTTATATCTGTGACTGATGTTTCTTTGAGAATCCTAGTTTTTGCTAGGGCCTGAAACACCTTCGTTCTGTTGATATGTTTGTTTGGTAATAAAACTGCTTTTGTATAACACAATGTATGCTTTAATAGACCATTTTGAATTGATAAATCTGTCATGAGATTTCATATTGATGATGAATTAACACCAGAAATCTAGCAATATGACATTTCAATTAGTTCGTTACATTTCTTTTCCAGATTGTTTTACAGAATTATTCAAACCTGGATGGTGAGTTTTGGGTAAAATTTGCCTTTGTCACGTGGCCGGCGGTCTATTGTATAAATTAGAACGCCTTAGATGGAATACAGGGTCTTTTAACGTGCCGCTCAAAGACACGGGTATTTGCTGCCACCAGACAGTCGGGTAGAGGGGGGCTGTCACCCCAAGCTGCACCTAAAGATGTTAAGGAGATGGTAGGTAGTACAGCATAGGCTTCC
>PNEQ01071982.1:22249-35089 GCA_003012365.1 Medauroidea extradentata
CAGCAGAGGAGCTAGAGATACCAGAAAGTAGTGAACTGCATCGTCCACAATGATAACGACGTCTAAATACAATCCTTATCGATAAAGTATCATCATCACCTCCAACACTATGTTCAACAGTGGACTGACCACTCAAATACCACTGAGATTTCACAGTTGTGTGTCGATTACAATTAGGGCACCTTACAGAACGTGGGACATTGGGTTGCCTATTCATTATAAAGACATAAGAGATATTTCAATCATCACACTTTACTACGTCAATTACCCATTACAATTCACTATACCATACACATTTGTTAGTTTGTTTAGTATGATTCTACTATCCAATAAACATGATCCAACACCATAAACTTCTATATCTATATCGTACATTGTAAGTTCTACATTATTATATTCATTATGCAAAGTAATGCATGGTAACCTGTGTTACAGCCAGTTGTACTCATTACTCTAAAGAACTATTTACTTTGCCTTTATTTTGACATCGCAATATGCACACCAGTGGACCTTACGGAGGACCACTTTGAAACTTCCACCTTTCAAAATCACTTGGCGACTCCACGAACTGGAGGTATACTCCGTACTACTACATAAAGGACATTGAATCGCGCCTTTTTCCATACTTTACAAAATAAAACTACTATATAAAATCAAGAGTTACTTACATACGACCCGAAGGCGACCCATCTCGCTGGAGGTTGATTCAAGACTTCTCTTCTAGGCTACTTCATCACAACAAGGGCTTCAAGATAAGCCCACCAAGACTAGCTCACAAGACAAGCTTCGCGAGGCTTATATAGCGAACCATTGACGTCACGAGGCTACAACAATGGCCCGGTCTCCCTGCCTGCGACCTCGGAACGGCCGTGGACGTGCTTTTCCGCACGTCCTCCGCTCAACTCTATTTGTTCGCCTAGGTCTACAGCAGGTGACAAAATCATCACGGCCCCTAGCTTGCTCACGTTATAATTAACAATTCTTATGCGAGAGGGATCGCCCGCCGGCAACACTTCCTGTGGGTCGTCTCGCCACCATGCCTTACTGGTGCTAAACCGCTGGCTAGAGTCTCATGAAACTTTGTGTTCACATGAATATTGCTGTTACTGAAATTTATATTTGAATTCATAACAAATAAGATATCTACATTTCTACTATTGTTCTTGCCACCAGCTTATACTGCCATCAATACAAGTTATCTAGTAACCCAGAGACACGACTTTTAATGTTTCTTATACTACAAAAATAACAATTTGGGTGCACAGTACAGCCCCCTTCTACATCTTATAATTATTGTAGGGCTGACAGCCCGATTCCTCACACCTTTTTAGGGTTTCTTTACGGATGAGAAGTAGGGCTGTAGAAACTTCTAGAATGATCTAGAAGGTTTTAGGTGCGCTGGGCTGAATTATATGTCATAACTTCCATTCTGACAGTCGGAGAAGTTCTTTTTTTGGTTTTTGTTATAATGATGTTCACTTGATCATGTAATACCCTGACTAGGCTGGGTGACATGACTCTTCCAGCCTGTGAGAAAAGTCTAGGGTTGCTCCTTGGCCTGGCAATTTAATCTTGCCGCTGTCGGAGCAACAACTCATAAAAATTGAAAGCGAGCCAATGTAGACTGCACAAGCAACATCAGTGGTTGAAAGATTGTTTTAACGGTTTCCTTACTCTAACATGAAATGAAAATCCACTGTGTGTTCCTGTCTTAGTGCAGGGTCACATTATGTATGGAGGACGGTTGGGCCAGATGCTTGAATAGCAAGACATGCCTGTTGCCCATCTGACCCAAGGAAGAGATGATGTGAACATGAGATGAGTTTGAAGCAGCGGTGGAATGAGAGAGGCGGGGGAAATTGGAGTTTTCTGAGAAAACCAGCCAGCCTACTGAAATATGCGCCACGTTTCCCATGTGTAAAAAATCCGGGTCAGAGCTCGCCAGGGTTCGAGCACAGTTAGCATAGGTGGGAGGCGAGAGGTCTAACCTCTTAACTACCGCGGTCTGATTCTGACGTAACTCTTTGTAAATTATTTTCACCAGTGCAGGAGGTTAGCAGGGCTGTGGATGATGAATTACAGTATCTACCTGAAAATATGATGACTTCAAATATATGACATAGGTAGTATGTATATGTATGTGTGTATATATATAAACACACACACACAGAGACACACACACAGAGACACACACACACACATACACACACATATTTTCACTTTGGTCTGGGAAAAATAATTTTTCTAAAAAATGAAAAGGCCAGAAAAATTTTAATAGTTAACTTTTAAAATGTAATTTTAGTTTTACCATAGTGTGAACTTTTTCCAGTCATGAAGCATGGTTTAAATTGGTTAAGTCCATCTGTTGAAAATACAGTGCTTTCTATTTACATGTAATAAATATATTGCATTGGAATGAGCTCTCAGTTTATTATGGCTTTATGGTAACCTTCGTTTTCCTCATGGTATTATATTTTATTTCACCAATACAGTGTGAAATACCTAACAAATGCATTTATAAACAAAACACATCACTGTAGTAGTAAGTTTCAAAAATGAGACAATCCCCAGTTTTTGGAATGTAAAAACTGGAATAAAAGCATAAGTCTGATGTTCAGATAAATACTGTAGTCTCAGCCTTTGTAATTTTTTCAGCTGCAAAAAAATTTTTGTGCAAATCTAAAACCCTTCTGCTGCCACATTAACTACCTTCCCCCCTCTCCTTTTCACTTCTTCCTCTTACATACCCAGATTCTCATAATGGAGCCTGTGCACTCTGTTTCTATGTTTGCTCATTTTCTCTTATGTTTTTTCATGCATAAAAATTAACATTGCCCATATAATTTCGTTTTACAGCTACTAATGACTGGAAACTTGAGATTCAAATGACTTTCACTTGGTGAATCACGTGAAAAATTTTTTTAAATTTGTAATTGAAGGTAACCTTTTTTTAAATGTGTCTATTATGTGTAAATTAAAACCACAAGAGTATGCTTTTCGAAATTAAACTTAGTAACAGTGCAGAAATCAAGCCTTTTGGTCTGTTTAAAATGCACACGGACGTCTCAGATTTTGGAGGGCGGTTTACATTGTATGTGGGTTGGATAATTAATGGTTGCTGTTTATTATTTTAATTAACTGCTGATATTAACTTAAAAGTTATTATTTACATCGTTTTTCCCCCATATCTGAAAGCTGGAATCAAAGAAGCGATAAATGAGATGCGAGTTTATGCATAATTGCAGCTATTTGCTTGACACTCAACTGGCATGCAGACTTTCGTACCGTACTGTATTTTATACGAGACTTGAAGTAGGTGACCCCATCATTTATGAGACATGCATCAGCAGAAAAAACAAATTCATGTGTATAGTCTTGTTTGTATCCAAATTAATTACATTTTGGTATCTAGTGTTGCCCCTGGTTTGCAATGGTGTCTGGGATTGAGCCGACTTCCTCTGCTTTGGCGACAATTGTGCATAGGGTGTGCAGCCACTCACGTAATTAAGAGTCATTGTGGCTGTGTGCTGAGCACATGTATGGTTGCCAGGCACCAGCAATGTACCTCCCTCACAGCCAAGTGTTGCCTGGTTAAAGGAGTAGCTGGGAAGCTGTTGTACAAGTATAGCAGCCAGCCACTGTTGCATTGCAGGAGGTTGTTCCTCGTATTCTGTTGCATATCCTCCCACCTGTGATACAGTTACAAGTGCAGGGCACCAGTAATGTACCTCCCATGCACAGCCAGGTATTGTCATGTGAGAAGAGGGGGATATCTGGGAAGTCGTGGCCAAAGTACAGCAGCCAGCTGCTGTTGCATTGCAGGAGGTTATTCCTCCCAAAAAATGTAAATAAAAGTAAGAGCTTAAAATCACATCCCGTCAAACTGTTGACAGGAAGCCTGCACTTCAGTTGAACATATTGTTTGTAAAGGTCAAACGACGTGTGGACAGTCTAGCTTAGTGTTGGCTATTTATTAGGATGCTATTGTATAAAATATTTTAGTTTTATATTAACCAATGGAAGTTGTATGCTTTTGACTTTAACTTGAAGAAAGTTTACTTCTCATGCTCCAGGTATTTGTTTGCTTTCATACATAGTTAAGTTGCTAGTACAGGAATACCATGGCCTGTGTTACTCATTATAATTCATGTGTATTTTCCAGCCGGTACACGAAGTTACGCTGGAGATGACAGATGATACTTGGCAGAGAGATGAGGGTAGCCACAATCTCCAGAGGCCACAGTCATCTACGTCAGGGTGAGCAGGGCATTATCCTGTGTTGACATTTACACCTTTATTCATTAGGAATGAATGTTTCATAATATGCCTGGCAGTTTATTCATGAACATTTTTTAAATGTACCAGCAAGTTTCTTTCTGCATAAGAGTCATCTTTCAAACTACTACTTATTGTGGGTCACAAAACAGTTGTTGCAGGAGATCTGCTTGACAAGATATGGTCCTGGGCAAGAAGTTGATGTAGTTTAACTTTCACTCTGCTCTGTGCTAGGAACCTTTCTGTCGGTGTTCTGACAGCAGATGCTACTGTGCAACATTTGTGACCCTAACAATATTGTAGTGCCCTGCAAGATTCTAAACATGTAGTTAGCATAAAATAAAATACAGGATTTTTATTTAATTTACTAGTAGTACTTACCATTGTTATAACTGAAATATGTATAGTGTTAGTACTGAATATCAAAAAGTATGTTTTTGAACCATAAATTGAGGTTTGGTGTAGAAAAATGTAAAAAATATGTTCGAAAACAGTCAACTAATCTATTTCCAAGCATGAACCTAAGGTCGTTGGTAGTTTAGTCAAATGGTCATTCATTGGCTGGTGAGAAAAATGTTTGTGTTTAAATGTTGTTTGGATATTAAAAGTACTTTTTATTTCAGTACTTCAGAAAATTTATCTTTTTTTCTTTAGTATAGATATACTTTAATGTTTTGTTAATAAACAAGAAACAATATAATGAGGGGACGTTTTGGAAAATATCACACAAAAATATTTCCAGATTGGCACAATAATTTGCTCATAACTGTTTGCATAACTAGTGGCTTTAAAAATTTTTTTAATTTGTAACCCCTATAAAAAATTGATACAATTTTTTATGATGGTTAATATTAAGCTTAGTCTAAAATATAGTTCTCGCTGCAGTGATGAAAATACTTCTGGCTGTCAACATAGTATAACACGTTATGCTTTGCAGTTACAGCATTTTCATGTAATTGAGCTCTATTGTCAAATTAGTACCAATATTTATTTCAAAATAATAAATGTGCATATAGGAAAATACAAGTTATAAAATTTATAATGTTAAATAAATTATGCAGTAATACTAACACCAATTGATAAAAATTAAAAAAAAAATGTTAACTATCGTAACTGTATTTGAACCATAAAACTGTTATATCTCAATATGTTACTCTTACTACTTGATCATCCTATTCACCATAATTATAACATGAATGTGCAACAGAATATACACATAGATACAGAGTGGTTGTGTTATCTTTAAATTTCTTTAAATTACATCTTATGTGCATTTGAATTGTTTGCCTATTGCAGTGTTCTGTTGTGCTGTTTTTCTTTAGTTATGTCATATTTTTTGTGCGTTGTACTGTATGTGACGTTCACTGCCAGTTACACTAGAAAATGTGGAGGATAGCGCTATAAGGAATGCATTTTGAATTTTTCATATCATTTAGTCACACAATGACCAGCTGTAAAATAAATCCTATTTTAACTCAAAATTTGTATTGATGATTTTTTTGGTTACAAAAAGATAATTCAGTGTTCAAATTTAATCTTTTTTAATGTAACACTAGTAAATTCAACTTTTCATAATCTGTATTGGCAAGTTAATAGTATTGTAGCGGTTGAAATGTTTGACGTTGTGCAAGTTAATTGTGTGCTCAAAATAGAAAACCATATGCATATGTACGTTAATTGTATATTTCCACTTAGTAGAGCACTAGCAAATAACTTGATGATTGCAGGTACAGAGAAGTTGACACGCACTTCCAGCCGCTGGATGCAAGGTCGCTGTTAGCTGCCAAGCTGTTACAGGATTCCTTGCTGCCGCGGGCGCGCAGTGTCGTGTCTTCTACACCTCCCAGCTCCCTAGACCTGGAGTGGGAGCATGAAGGTGACTGGCTAGTGTGCTGTGGAATGTTGCTTTACACATTTGTTATTACAAAATTCTGACTTGCCATCGGGTGGGATGTTTTTGAGTTGGGTGGTATTGACTGTCTGAAATATTAACACGGGTGTATGCCATTGTAACAGAATGTTTAATTACAAAAAACTCGCAGTCTGTTCGAGTATGTAGGCTGATGGCACAGTGATAACATTGCAGACAAAAGTAAAAGACCTAAACAAAAAAATTGTGTAATGTAATGGAAATTTGCATACGTTCCTGTCTCCAAGGAAGCACGGTTGCGATGTTTAGTTTTCACTCACTGCCTCGTATATGTTTGTTTTTTCTGTCTACAGGTACTGATTCACGTACTTGTGCACAGAAATTAGAGTAAACTGTTGGTATTGTGAGGTTTTATAAACCTGTGCCTTATTTTCTTGGTTCATGATTTAGGTGACTGAGTGAGGCGGTGCAACAGTATATCATTTCTCAAATGACCTCACTGCCGACATCAGTTGCATTTAAAGTAAACAAAATGGTTTATTTGGATTTTGGAAATACGTTTTTAAGGAATTGTTTTTATGTAAATAATGTCATCAAATCATGACAAGGAATAAAATTTGTCAATAAAATAGGCCCAAATTTTTTCGTTATGAAATTTATATTTTGACGAAATTCATCATGTTGTGTATTCAGCACAGGCACTAAACTGACAAGCATTGTCCGCTGTGGTGAATTTCTTGCAGTGTGTCTTCCTGTGCAAACTATGCACTTTGCACCACCGACTGATGACCAGTATGATTCATCAACGACAAATGGCCACAATGGAGCGACAGCAACTGGTCCTAGCAGTACTGCGTGGTCACGCATCTCCACACCAGACTCCCTTGAGTGGGATCCTGTAGAGGCACCGCTTTCCACTGCAGAGGAGATAGACATGGAGACGGAACAACTGCTCAGCGAAATAGAGAGGTTAACTTCAAGAGCTCTTCAGGAGACTGGTGACTGGACTAGCTGATCTTACGTTGGTAAGTTGTTTATGCTGTGCCATGCATGTTGATTTTTGCTGGGGTGTCACTATTTGTCGGTTGTGGTGTAGCATGAACATTCAGAGGGTTGTTAAGTCAATTTTTTAATCTGAAATTCACTTACAAGTTCAGCACATAACTGATTTACTCTTGTACACTAATGACAAATAAATGACAAAAATGTTACAGTAGAACCCCAATTTAATGACATGCCTCAGGACCCGAAAGTGTTTATTCTAAATCAATGTTTCGTTAAATCAGAATTCATATTTTTTAATCCCCCCTGTGAAAAAAAAAAGTTAAATTCTTGGACATATTTAATTAGAATTTAGGTAATTTTATAAATAAAGTCTCTTAGTAAACACATCATCAGTTGGTAAATCACAGCCGTGAAAGAAAAAAAATTGACGAATAAAACTTTAAAAACGTCCAGTGAACGCATTGCGAGCATGCCGAAGGTGTGTTAGGCCACCCGCGTGCTATACATGTGAGAAGTAATGACTAACGCCGCAGAGCCATCTTATCTATGTAGGAAATTACTATGAAAAATGTTTTTAAAAAAATGCAACAAAAACTGAAATAAAAGTTTGCATGACAGTGGTAAAATGAGAAATAAATATGCACGCGGTGGCCATTATAGCTTGTAGGTCGCGGTGCTCGTTCAGCAAACAGTTTACTGCTTACTAAAAATTCTTTGCACTCTTAGAGTTTTTTTAGCATCAGGGAATGAAATTATTTACATTTACAGTAATAAATTTGATGTAAAACATCTCAATAAATAATATTACCACATATTTTTATAAAAACATGGGTTTTATCACTGGAGACAACAGAAAATAACCATGCTGGACACCGCTGAATTCTGTTTTTCGCTGGGTCACCGACCTGGCGCAGCTTTTTGCTTTGCTGACCTGGCCGTACCTCTCTCTCGGGCTGCCTTACTCCCACAGAATGTTGTCGACGGCTAACACAGTGGAGCTGAGTTCTGTGGAGTGGAGAGAGTAGTGCACCTAAGGGAGTGGCTCTTTAGGTGGATGATCACAGATCTCTCTCCTGTAGGCGCGAGGAGGTGCCACTCACCTCTACCATAACTGTCGTAACAGCTGTTGTTTACGTTTGGAGACGGCTGCTGTAGGCTTTGGCTCCGTTCTTGCCTCGTGAATAAGCTGCTGCACACGCCGGTACACTAGCGGCGTCCTCTCAGGAGATTTTATGGGGCTCACTGGGGCCGGTATGGGCCGCTGGAGCTCTCTTAAGATTTGACTAAATCGTTTACGGGCTCTGGTGTGGCGATTAAGCCGCGAGTGTTCGTATATTCTGTATGTTGTGCACAAAATAGCCAAGGTAGGGTTTGACCCCCGGTCCCTTAACTGGTGATGGTATCAATTTAGTGGTAGGTATGGCCTTCAAAATCCGAGATTTCCTCGGGAGATATATGCAACTCTAGGAGGCTACGTTCACTCATGCTTTTAGTAAGAAAGACATGTGGATGAATTTCACTGGGTATATTGATTCCTCAAAAATGTACACAGGTTTGCAATCACTGCTCACAAACCTTTTAGGTGCACAAATTTACCTTACTACACTGGCTATGCGTTGACTTAACTACATAAATAATTACCGGGAGCCACTTGTTTCCAGTCTACGGGAACTACTTCCTGTAGCAGCGCGCCCCGCCGCGGCTATGACTATTCACTGGGTGCGTTCAGAACTGATGGTCGCGGTCCTAGGGTTCCGTCGCGCTAGGCAAAAGGAACAGGTTTAGGTGGGATTGCCCGTCAGGTTTCGTTGGTAGAACACAAACCACAACCTTGAGGTACTACGGTAAGAGGAGGTTAGGATAGCCAGTTGTCGGTTTTCGGTGGTAGAACACAAATCACAATCCTTGGGCAAGGAGAAGGGGGTGCCTAGGCTGTGCTCGGGAGACCCGAGCCCTAGACTGTTGCTTGCTCTGGCGAATGCACGCCCTTTTATACCCGGCCAGGAGGCTTGAGTACCGTTACAAAATGGCAATACGGCTGCCCGTCTGTCTGCAGCTATATCGAGCTGCAGGTGCGCCACCCTGCACACATCTAATTCTCTCGTTGGGCCTGCAGTACAATAACAACTTCCTGACCTCTACAAGCTCTGCCCGTGTTGCCGTTTAAAGTTGAATACAAAACCTAATACAGTATTAAATACTACCCTGATTATTTACACATCAAACGACCCTTTTTTATAATACAAAAACTCAGTGGCAGTCGTTTCTTAGGCCGTGTTATCACTGAGTCCATGCGGCGGTGTTTATCTTTGCTGCGCACCTAACATTTACTACTCTCTTATCATCCTTACATAAAGATAAGTTCCTTTAGCGGCAACACGTTCACTTTAGCTGTGCTAGCGGTCCTGACGGGGCGAGAGATAAATACGTGAAATGCGCCAATCCCGTCCTACTGGAAGGCGAGCTACTAGAGATTATTTAAGTTTGACGGCGATACGTCATGTTGCACATTCTGACGGAGATGCAAAGCACTGTCTGTGTATTAGTTCGTATGCTGTACACCGCCACGCTGTGTAGCTGGGTACCTAGATGCTCATTCATTTGCCAGCTGCAACGATGAGGATCTAGGCACATGCCTGTTACACAATACGGTGTTGCTCATTAGGCCGTGCAAGCTCAGCTCGAATACACTTTCGTGACCAAAGTTTTCAACGAGTTTTAATGGTTTATTTTTTTGTTCTTTACGGAGAAATGTGTATACTGCGGCCAGTAAAATTATTTTTAATTTACTTATATTACATTTTATAGAAGTTACTTTATTCTTTCATACATTTTTGATTATTTTTTGAAGGTTCCTAAAAATCCTTTCATTATATCTTAGTTTTTGTTATTCTAGAGTTTGTTAAATCAGAGCTCTACTGTATTGCAAAACTGAAAGTTTTAGGAAGTCGGTATCATGGAAAAACTGAAAAATTGTAGTCATAGGTAATTATTTTTGTCAACTATGTTAGCAAATATTTTGCCAGGATGGCAGTTTCCTCTCCTGTAATATCTTGCACCACAATTATTAAAATTCGTGAAATTTCAGAGTAATAATAAAAATGTAAGTTGGAAATTTTTCACTCCGACAAAATTTTTGTTAAAGTTTGTGACTACTGCTCCAGAGGTTGCCATTTTTTTATATATATACAGTATTTTGAATTTCCAGAAAAAAATTTTTACTTCAACTAATGCATCTAACTTCAATTTATGTTTGTCGTGAGAGTTTTAACTTTACTACATAGCAATACATTAATTAAACTCTACTAAAGTCAGTGTCATTTTAAATTTAGTTTTAAAGGTAAAATATTGTAGAGTTTCAGATTTAAAGGTGATGGAATCTTAGTTTTTTGTTGTGGTTTGAGCGGTATGGCGCCTCACATTTGGGAAGACCTGTGGCCTGTGTACGAACATGACACATCACAAATTTTATTTCATTGAGGAGCTATTTTCTCTGTGTTCACCGCATTCTGAACTGGGTTGAGTATGAAAGCCTCGTATTTCGTTACTGCACTGCAATGTTCGGAGTTTGATGACATTGCAGCGGTAGCGAACACAAATATTGAGTACGTACTAAGACGATACAAGAGTACATATGCACGTCGCATACGGTGGACCCCGCTTCTACATCGTGGTATCCTCCATGAGGAAAATGGCTGGTAATACAAAATACGTTAGCAGCAAAAAATTACTTTAAAAAAAATATGATTTAATTTTTGTGATATACTTATGTTGTTTCAGTTAAAATAAGTACAAAAATATTACTGAGAACATAGCATGCATTAAATTATTCATTTAGGTTATGGAGAGTAGGAGGAATCTAAATCAAAACATTCATGCATTGAATGGAACTAGTGGCCGACAGCCGAACTATGTAGTCAAAATAAAAACATAATACTCTATTGTAATATGCTAGATATATTCATATTACAAACAAAACGGTAATTGTAAGACTATATTCAAATCAGTTTCTTGTTCTTTATAATGCCAGTATAGTTAGCAGTACAGCCTTTAATAAATAAAATGAAATATTTTTGTTGGAACAAAATCTTTTTATAGCAAATACTACATTTTGTGTTGCAAAAAATTTGTAGACTAGTAAATCAATGTTCCTTATTAAAACATAATTCTCCACGAGCTTAATAATTATAGTAATGAGACAGAAATCATTATGAGAAATAATTGTTGCTGTGGCCAACACTACGACAATTTGTTAAATAAACTATCAGTATATATGTAAAAAATTTGTATTTTATTGCCATGAAAGTCTCAAGAGTCTAAAAATATCAGCAAAGAGACAGTAACCATAATTTTGAACACCCATTAGCTAAATACTAGCACCACTATTGTGTACATTAGCTTCTTTAAATATCGACCTAGAGATTTGTTAACCCTGGAGCTCCGCAAAAACGTAACGGAACACACTCCACGAAAGGGTTTGTACTAACTATTTGGTGTACTTCTATCAGTGCGTTAGAAGTTTCAGGGACATGTAACACCCAGTAAAAATATTTTTTTTTTTTTTTTTAATTTTTATTTTTTACTTTATTTAGATGTTATGATGATATGTGAGTATTTTGTGTGGGGCGTATATCAGGATATAAATTATTTTTTACCAAATTTTACATAGATTTGCCATTTATACCTGTTCAAGGTCACAGTTTAGAAATGTATGCATTGGAACACATTGTAAAGGTTTTTTCAGTATGATTTTTGGAGAGTATTTGGTTGTACACAAAATACCTGCTATTATAAGAATCAGCAGTGTATAATTCCAATTTTTGATTAAATTAGTATGACAGGAGGTGAGAGAATTAAGAACTTTTATATTATGTCTATGTAACATTGTACATACCTAACTCTTTGGTGGGGAAGTAGAATACGGGAAAGGGAGACAGTATCAAGTTAGTTTTAATATGACTGAAAGTGCTATGTTATACATGTGTTGGGAGAGAAGTGGCATATTTTGGGCATCCGTTACCGCTTTTTTCCTTCTGAAGTTGTACTCTTGAAATTTCAACCTTTAGAGATACAGAAAGTAGCACATGGTGTGTTATAAAAACAGTTTTTAGAGTACAGTACTTCTCCATTGGCTATGATGTTGCTTAAGAATTTTATTTAATAAATAATTAATTTACGTACTGTACTTTCTGAAGAAATGGTGAGTTATCTCTCATGGTTATATATAGTATTGTACATTAATCTTAAGCTATCTATTCTATATTGCTTTTGAGTATTGTCTCAAAGAATGGTGCGATACTGTTCAAAGTAAGGAAAAAATAATGAAAATTAAAAGCAGGTACAGTAGAACTTGACTAATTCGAATCTCAAGGGACAACCAAAAAAATTCGAATTAACCATAAATTCGAATTAAGAAAAAAATTTTAATTGACCACTAAAATACTGTAATATGTACAATCCTATAGTGCTGTACTAGTACAGTATAACTGTAAAAAATACTAATAAAATCCCATTCTATTCAGGGTACAAGTAACTTAGCAATATGTTATTTACAGAACTATCTAACTCTTAATGTTTACATTTGAAGAAAGCTGTCACATTCGCCTAGATTAATTTTAGAGTTTTTTGAAAAAACTGGAAATTTTTAATTGTTTTCTGGAGTTACTACACTGGGTTGTAGTAAAATCTTC
>PNEQ01071983.1:0-34979 GCA_003012365.1 Medauroidea extradentata
AGAAAAAAAGAGAGAGAATATTAAATAAATATTTAATATAATCATTTGATCTTTTCTGTTCTAACAACATGTTATTTATTATTCTGAAGTTAGGAACACATACCAGAAAGGTTCATCAAAAGATCTAGCTTTGTTTACACTTCTTAGGTCATTATTAGTTTAATAGTGTGGAGAACTAAGGAAAAGACCAGGGGAGTGGGGTTACGTCCAGTGTTACTGCTGACGCTTTTCTGTGACCATGATTTGGTCACAGAGGGGTCTCAGTTGTCTCACTACTCACGTGAATCAGTTACTGATCTTCGAAAAATGAACGCAGATTGAAACGTACTGGAAAAAGGAAAATTTACAGATTATGTTATCAATTCTGTTTTGATTGTTGCTACAATATCGTAGACAAACAACCTGGTTTGTAAAATAAACGACAGGTTTGTAAATTAACAAATATAAACGGCGTTAACTGCCATACCTGACTTCTGTTAAATAGTATAAGGGTTTCTAAATCAGGGTACATGACACTTTTCTCACTGTATCTGTTATTTAATTGCTCAAATCATGACTAAAGCTAAATTTTCCAACTTCTTATCTACGTCAAACGTTAAAGTAGTTTATTTGCAACAATCCTATTCGTTTTACGACAGAGAAAATATTTGTTTAAGTCTATAGTGTTCAGTGATAAACACATAACATGTTCTGCGATTCAAATAGTTTAGTTACAATTTGTATGGTAGTTTGTTGTTGAATATTAATAATTTAAATAATTAAAAATAATTATTCCTACAGTTAAAATTACTTTGTTATCAAATAATCCTGTCTACGGATAACATTTAGGAACTCTAATAAAGTTTTGCTGTTTAATTTTTTTGTTACATAATTGCCATATTTTAATGCACAAGCTGTACAACAAGTATTATTTTAAGTTTCTGTAAATAAAGAGTTTTAACTAAGTATTTATTCTTGTACGAAGCATGCCATCCTCAGTTATTTTATTGCGATATTCAACGATATTGAAAACAACCTCATAAATCAAGAAGGTAGCAAGGGCTAAATTTATAAGAAACTCTTCCTATTATTTACTGTGCTGAGACATAAGTAATAGGATTTTTTTTTATTGTAGGCGGATGGCCAGCAAAACAAACAAATGTATCTACACTTTTTCCATCCCAATGACACATCGCCTCTTACCACTCCCTTTTAGTGTAATTGCTCTTTCCTCTCTCCATTTCTTCCTAGAATATTTATACTCTCACTTTTTGTTTTCTGGCGCATTCTTTGCGGCCACACACGAATACGAAACCTTCTGTTATTAATTTACAATCGTTTACTGTTCGTATACTCTTAGGTAATAATTATGAAAGGGAACTAAACAATGTTCTTAAATTTTAAGAAAGAGATTTACATAAAATAGATACGAATGAATAGATTTTTTTTTCTGTTTATCACACGTGAAGAAGTTTTATGAATAATATGCCAGACTTGTTTTTAGCTGAGACGTTAAATTTGCGACAAAAATACCTTCATAACTCATTTAATACGCAATTCGGTTGGCCTTCCTCTAGCTCGATAAACAACAGTTGATATAAGTGAACTCTCAAAGGGTCGCAGTCTTCGGTGGGCATCATTGTTTTTATATTTAAGTTAGGCAATATAACATTTCACGAAAGGGAATTTTACATACACTGAACGAAATTTCTCTGATATTAGTTAGGTAAGTCGTTTCCATCACACGTAAGGTATATTTGCCTACATTTTTTTCTGTGTATCATCTTCATATAGGTATTAAGGCTTCGAACTTCAGCAACAGCAGTGTGTAACATTTCGATTGTGATTTTATGTTTGATATATTGGTCATTTACTGCCAAAATTACATATGCCTGCTCTCTGTTGGTTACCTAGTGAACTCGATGTACAGATTCTTACCAATATTGGGAGCCCGCAAAGTGGTTTATCAGTATATTAAGGTATATAACGATATATGGTCCGTTTACCCTACCTATGGATTTTAACTCTGAAGCATCATTAGTACCTACTAGAGTTATGAAACATTCTTCAATTCTTTCGAGTAGAAGCTGAAAATCAAAACACCCATAAATTTGCATTTTATCCTGGTACTCAATTATTTGACACTTAGAGAGACTGAGCAAGGACTCAGGATTTTTATTAAAAGTATTTTGCACCAACCTGTACCATTGACTTACCCGCGCGCACATCTCAGCTATGCTACATGGTTACTGGAGCATGTATCCATCAGGCAAGGTTTTACATTTGACTGTGCCAATCACAATAAGATTTCTGTACTGTAAAACTTGTTTGTGTAATTTTACACGAAACGTGGCAATACAATCTCCACTCATGTTCATGTAATTTTACACAACTAATGTCTTTGTATTTTTAATGTACAAAACGGTAAAAATATAATTAAATACATTTATAACAACAATGCTACGGTAAGTGTATAAAATAATAATTTTTAATAAAAATACTAAAATTTCGTTTAGCAAACCTATATTTGATGCGGATGTAGTAAAACTCAAATTAATGAAGCTAGAGTTCACAAATACGGTGACAGACTTTGCACATTTTGAACTGTAAATCTACGCGAAAACCGCATAGTAATAAAATATAATAAGTTTGGGTGTTAGTAAAAACATATTAAACATATGTGATCATGTACGTCAGAAATGGTGAAATAGTTAAATCTTTCTGTTTAAAAACACGCATAAATCTTTTAATTGCTAGAGTAAATTTGTAAGTATTTTGACGTTTCAAAACTGCACTGTGAAATATGCCTTTTTATGACATTAGACAGTGCGGTTATAAAACACAAAATTACGTGTAATATTACAATATGTCAGCGTATTTCTACATGTACATTTAAAAACGTAATTTTATATCAAAACCTTCTAGTATCTATACATTTGTGTTTTTAATCAAAGATCCGTACATATTTTGGATCAGTTAGAGCATTTGTCTGTAATTACACTTACTGTCAGTGTATTCTATAACTACACGTACAAAAATGTAAAATCACCAGCTATTTGTACGTGTATATTTACACTTTTTTTACAGTGTGCGACACCACACGTCTGTGATTTGCTAGCAGAACATAATCTCACTGAGAGCTAAAAACATCTAACCATAAAGCAGAGCTACAGACGTGCGCACAAGGTGTTGAAACAAGTTGTAGCAAAAATATTTACGCGATAATCAGGTGGCCTTAGTTGTATTCACTCGGCAATATTCGTTCTCAAAGACGCACGTCTATAAAAACAATCAGTTTATCAGACATTAAATAAATCACACTTTCTCACAAATGAAACAAATTCAAGTTTCATTATTTGCGACAAAACGCATTTTAAAGTGGTAACTGTACTAGTTTTAATCGTCGAATTGTAGCAACTAATCTTATAAAAACATGTACAATGAAGAAAAGCGCCGAGTGACTTAAATTTCCGTATTGTCTAATAAATGACAATATTAAGTTTAGAAAAAAGTATAATAAATATACATAATCTATACTATGAACAATTTCAGCAATATCCTGAATTAGCTCAGTGACGTTAATTTCTCAGTGAATTATTTAATTTCGTAAAATTATGACTCTGCCGTATGCTAACTCACAAACCATATAATTAATTTTTTTCTTATTTGCGGAAAATATCACTGTATTATATATAAACAGCTGCACAGTATTAGGTAGTGTTATAAAATTATGATTTTTTTCAACGCCGTTAATCGATTTATTTGTTATACGTACTCCAGTCGAAAGATATTTAGTTTACGCTGCATTCGTTTCCATAGTAGTACCGGCTTAACAAATGAATCTGTACATTTTGTCGTTCACCTTGTAGAAATTACTTCACAATTGAAATATATAGTCTCATACTTTTAACAACTTGACACACCAAAGTCATATTAGTTTTGTATTTCGGATAAAATAAAACACCTTTGTTAATTCTCACAAAAATACCGTTAGGTTCGTAATTTGTTAATTTAGTACACGTATATTATATACGTATGAATAAGCTTTATCGAATAATGCTCCAGTCACCACTATTATAGTTGACTCTACAGTAATATTCACAGTGACTATGATTTGTATGGATTTTAATGTAATTATATTTGTGCAGTTAAGTGGCAAACATATATTTTTATCTTTAATATATTTAGTAACATTGTTACATATTGTGCACTCTGTAAATTGATTGTATCGAATTAATAAAAAATAACTTTAAATAGTTTTTTTAACGTATTATTCATGTTTATTTTGTAAATAATAATAATCTGAATTTAAAAAAATGTTTCCGTATTGAGTTCCAAATAATGAAAATAATATTGCTTGAAATCAAGAGATATTTTGTGAAGCAAATTACACTGAATTGAGGAAGCAGCTTCATCTGCAATAGAGGTTTAGCATTTGGCGTATTTTGGCCAACCGTGAAAAATATTATTAAATATATGATGATTTTTTATATTACACTGGGAAATAAATGTGCTTTTTTAGTAACAGAAACGTTACCAAATATGTCTATAATTTTGAATATGTAAAATCCCAAAAATTAACCGTAATTATGTAATTTATGTCAGTTGGCTACTTTTTATGAGCAACCATTAAAGATGATGACTAGATTTGTGAAAATTGAGTCATACTAGTGATGAAAATTGCTGTTATCAAGTTATCTTGTTTGAGCTATTTTCATGGCCTCTTTTTTTGTCAGTAGAAACTCGATTTATTTTAACAAAAACATGTTTGTAGCGGTCAATACATGATTGTGAGATTACCATTAAAAATAATAAGTGCATCAAACACTTACATCCACAACTAAATTATGCTCACTAAAAAGAATGACTGGTTTTGGAAGTTAATAAAATGACTAAATATGAAACCTCAATATCACCTAGGGATGTATACGCATTGAGAATTATATGTGCAATTAAAAATCTGATTTCATGCTTGTCAACAACTACAAATACAGAGCAAGATATTAAAATGCTTGTATGAAATAACGATATAAGTATTAGATTTTTTAATATTTTTTTAATATGGCTTACTGCGTACGATGTATATACACACATGTATATTTCTTAAGTAAATTGAATGTTTCATGAAAAGTAGTTTAAATGTGTCAAATAAATGACTTTTCAGGCAGGCAAATGTATAATTTAATTATGATTTATCTTTATACTGCGTCCCTTTTCAGTACCTAGTTAAGTTAAACGTGCTGCTACTATAATTGAATGGTTGAGATGAAAAGGAAAACATATTTTACCGAAAATGAACTGATGTAGGCAAGTTGTACTTTATATGTAGCTTGGTTGATTGAGATACAGAAGGATTCTAGTAATCCTTACACCGCTATAGGACTTTGACCTTTGATGTTATATGTACAAGGAAATCATTCCCTTCTTAACCTCAGCGTTATGGCGTTATTGGATTTTCACCGCTAGAGTCGCTGCAATAGTGTCTCATTTGTTTACGTAGTCTACAGTGTTATAAATGTACATGTGACATTGTTAGTACAGTGTAAGTATTATAACTTAAACATATTATTCTAGTAACTAAACAACACTTGTATTATGAAAACATATCTGTAAATTATTGTTTCATCGAGTTTCAGAATGCCCTCGGCTCAACGAGATCAAAAAGGAAAATGTTCCATCCACTTTGATTGCATATAACTTTCAGTACATGAAATGTATTGTGATTTTCAGGCAATGATCCATTTTCTTAAATCCTTACAAAAAAAAGTCTAATTGTAAGTTTTCCCGTTCAACCTACAGTTTAGTGCCAAAACAGTTTTTCCTGTTTTCCCGAAAGTTGGCCCAAGTGGAATCTTTTCCTTCTCCATCTCACCCATTCAATTGATTTAACCGATTTCTTAATTCATCGCTAAACCTCTTCTGTTTATCGCAAGTAGTTTTTAATTAGAATTACATTTTTTTATCAGCGAAGAATATTTAAGCCTCTGAACCGCCTTAAGCTACGATATAAGATTTAGTCATACAATTTATCGAGCTGTTTAATGTAAACATAGGAAAACATTTGAAAGCAGAGTCAGGAGACGATTGAAGTTGTAAAGGAGAAATTAAATGAGATTTTAATAACAAAATAATACTTATTTCCAGAATTCTAAAGCTACAGCGTATTAGGACTAGTATGGAAACATAATTTAAACTCAAATATCAGCAATAAGTCAAATAAAACTGTACAACTTCTTGAATGCCAAATTATTGCAACTTTTTTAAGATTCCCAAAAAAATTTACGTGTGAGTTTTACAAATGTAACATTAAATGTCGTGCTCGAACTTCCTAATCAGTAATTAGTAATTTTAGAGTATTATGCAAATTAATTTTTAACTTGTTAAATATTAATACTAAACTACTAAATACGATAATATTTTAGTGTTCAAAAGGGTGTCATGAAACCATTTCTACAAACGATTGTGCAAATTGAGAACATATCTAATAGAATTCGGAATCACTGGTCATACCTGCTGAAAAAGTAAACATTTTTATTTAAATTAAATAAATTTTTAAAAATAAAAATCTATTTGATTTTGTGTTTCCATTACATTCTTGAAGTTGCCAATGACATGTAATTACCGTATGGATAGTTTCACTTTAGTAAGGGTTATCAATTTCCGCGTTCCCCATGCATGTGAATTGTGATTTCGCCATTCAATATGTGAAAACTATTTGAGCAAAACAAATTAATGTATACAAATGTAACCATATGTAATCCTTGCAAAGGAAACACTGTGTTGTTTAAGAGCTGTATTTCCGTACTGCCGTGATGATTTAAATGAGAAATCTAAGTTAATTTAAATTCCTACTCAAGATATAATTTTTAAAGACGAACATAAAACATTTGTCACCCCAGTATTTCTAAAGAAATGTTACTTGCCTAGAAAGTTATATTTCGAATTGGGAACCTGAATTCCAAACCATTCTGACTTCAAAATTTAAGGATTAGAAAAAATAAGTATTTTCTTGACTAAGTGCAAATATTTCTATCTGAAATTTGATACTAACCGGAGAAAAAATATTGCGTTTTAATAAATAACACATTTAAGATAGATGTAAATGCACACGAAAAACTTATTACTTTTTATTAGTAATTCTTACATTTTGGCGTTAGCATTGTTTCGAAATAATTAATTAATTAGCTTATATAAAGTGAGCACTCAAAAAAGTCCTTCCAAACTTCTATTTTTAGCCAATTCGTATCTTTCCGCCTGTAACGGCTAACGACGGGACATGTCTAACCTCTCTGGACACGTCACTTTATATTTGCGCGAGTAAGATAAGTTGTGTAGTCGGTACGAATCGACACAGTTGAATAAAAAAAAAAGTTTATTTATTATTTAAAATACATTTATGTCGATTTCTGTTGATTTTGTTTCTGTGCTGTTGCGTTTAAATAGAAAAAATATACGGAACTATATTGCGTAATTTGGCTGCCAGCCACGCAAGCAGTAAGGCAACTTTAGTTAATGTAGACTAATATGCAGTAACGGCCAGTGATATTTTTCAAAGGTTAAATTTTTAGTGCTCACTTTATCATGAATGACCTACAGAAAATTTTTTTTATTGCATCCTTATTTCAACTTTGTGGCTGCAAAAACGGTAGAAAGAGCTCTTAAGAGGGCGTGGTACATAATTTAACGCTAAAAGCATTAATCTATAACTGTAGGTTTCTTGAAGCCAATTTGTGAAAATTAAACAATAGCAATCCTAGACCATAGTTTTAGCCAACGTTTTGAGCAAAATTGTTTCCGGTGTTACGAACTTCTGAGGCACAATCTCTGACGTCGGGACCTCGTGCATTTAACTGCGCCGCAAGAGATCACGGGTAATTCTGGATAAATATTTACTCATAAAGTTTGCAAATACCATTATCTAAGATTGTCATTGAGTATTTTATCCATATTGGCTTCGAAAAAAGCGTAGAAATCAATTGATGTTTTCAGCGTTTATTTATGTACCACGCACTCCCAGGCTGCAGAGCGGTGTGCAGGGGTTCAGCCGTTACTAGATTATCCGAAAACTGCTCAACGCGCATGCGCATGGGTGAAACCTACTTGGGAATAACATTCAAAGAACGTTACTCGCGTGTGTGACCATTTCAGGTTCTCCACACATCATAATTACATCAATTTGTTTTTCTATCGGCGGAAAATGGCGAGAATGGGTCTGTTGTTAACAATAAAAATCTTGGTGCAGATTCTATTAAAAGGTATAGGCCGTGAACATGACATCTTTATCTTAAAAATTACGTCGTAAAATGATCACTGAAGGTCTCCAAGGGGAGTTGTCGGCGAGAAGACTACACGTCAGTTCAGTGACATGCCCCTAGAGGCTAGGATGAGGCGTGTTGCCCGCGCTTTGTTGTCCTTACAGCTTCCGCTCTTCTGAACCCATAAAATACTTTCACCCAGGCGGACACCTTATGCCTGTTTGAAGGCCAGTCTCTTTCTCAGTTTTAAGGATTGTTCGTGTTTCTGAGACTTCACATTCAATTAAAGATAAATACCAAATAAACTGTAAAATAAATTTGTATATTTCTTAAGAACAGTTACGGACGTTTTAACCACGTGCAAATAAAAAAAATAGTTGACTATATATACAATTCTTGAAGTAACTTCTTGAAGAAATCTCTCTGGTAACAGACAATTCGTTTGGCTTCAGCAAGTGTTTTATGTTTAACTGCTTTTTTATTTATTAACAAAACTTAAAATACTTCTTCATGCGAACAGCTCATCGAATTTATATGAAACTTCTTAATCATGTACTAATGTCTAGTGAGATGCAAATCAACACAGGAATATATAACGATTCTTAAATTTGCATTGCATTCTTTGAAGAAATTTAAGTTCTCATAACTATCGTAATTAATTTAAAACAAGCATGTATTGCATATTTATTGTAATTTCTCTATACAAATGCTTGATATTATTATTTTTCATTGTTTATACACTTCAAGGTTCAGCTCTTGGCAGGTTTAAACTTGACCTAAAATTTGCAACAAAAAAAAAATAATAAATTGAAAAATACTTAAAAAGGAGCAGTGAAAGTGTCGATCCAAGGCAATCATGATAAATAAAATCTACAAAAATAATACCATTACAGACGGTGTTGTTCTCGTAGCAAGAACATATTACAAACTGAAAATAAAGAAAACAGTTTAGATCGTTTGATTGTCCTTAATGTCCTTGCACAATTTCTGAGCGTATATATTTTTTCTGAGTAAATAAACAGGTTATAAAGTACTAAGAACACAACTTAACAGGGGTAGCAAATGAAAACTCCACTCTGATTTAATTAAATTCAACGATGCCATGATACTCCTCTTTGCGTGCGTGTTATTGGCTTGGTAGAGAACTTAATAGTTCCTCCCCTGTTTCCTCTTGCCCCGTTCCAACTCAGCTGACTGCAAGAGACGTTTATAAACTCCAAGGAGAAGAAAAATAAATATTATTTCAGTTTTTTAACAAACACTGTGCCGAACATAATATTAAAATTTTTGTACCTTTTCTTTCAAGAAATTGTTTAGGGAACGTAGTTGCTAGTGTATGTCTTGTCATATGAGACTACAAGTAAACAAAGGAAATTTTTAAAATGTTTCCTAGTAACGCCTCGATGCTAATATATGGTTTTGAATACACTAACACAATTCAATTTATGTCGATTGTAACAATATTTTTTCTATTTATTTACAGAGAATTGTTAAACTGAAGACCTCTATCAAGCATTCATAAACGAAATTTAAATTGGAAATCGATACAAATAATAATTTATTAATTTTTGCGACACTAATGTAACTGTTTCGAACAAAACGTATCTTTGGCCCACGCGAAACTTCTGGAAGAATACTGTAATAGGAAAAAAAATCTTCCATTTTTATGTAATATATAAATGAAACTGTAAAATTTATCTTAAAAATATTCCAGATTTTTTTTTTTTTTTAATTAGAGCTACTTCCATTGCGATATATCTGGCGGAATTTTACGTGCAACCTTTTCTTTGTTTTAAAGCGTCTTCTTAAAAATAGTTCAAATATAATTTTTTTTATAAACAAATCTACCCCAGTTTGACTCCGTGCCTTCATGGTTGGTAATGTGAGACCGTAAAATAAATATGTTTTAAACAATCAGTGAAAAAATGCCTTACAACTAGTTTCTAATTAACATTTTGTAATGTATACATGCGTTTATACTGACCATGCGTATCATTGCTGTTGCCAGATAATTATTTCATTATAAGATCTCATTTCTGGCAGAGGTAGCTGTATCTGATTTTCATTGAAAGAATTTTGCAACAAATTGTTTCAAAGTCTTACGGGCACATTTGCAGCTCAGCTTCATGGTTATTGGCAGCGTATATCTTCGAGACAAGGTAAGTCATTTAACTGTGAAAATAAGAATAAGTTTACTGCGACATCATTGTAGATGTACACATAGGGCTTATGTGGTCGCCTGCGGTGTGCAAACTTCGACAGAAGACATTTATTATAAAATAGCACAATGCGCTTGAATGATGTTCGCTAGGTAATGTGCCGTCCAAAGATCATTACAAATGTGTAAGCACGTTTAAGGTTCTGACATAGCCGTTTTACTATAGGTAGAGACATGCAAAATTCGCGTTATTTCCTGGTAGCGGGCTGGACTGCAAACGGCTGTAGGCTCGTTGGACGTCACTTATTGGCCGACAATGGTATGTTTTGCCGCGGGAAAACACATTTGACCAGCTACGAAGAGTTCTACGGTAAAGTTACCAACCTCCTGCAGAAAGGTCACACACGCATAGGTTCGTGGCTAATGAAATTACAGGTAGTGCTCATGTAGATACAGCTCAGCGAAGTCTACCCTGTTACAAAATAATAACGCGAATTTTGCATGTCTCTAAACTATAGGTAGATTCCGGAGAATTTCGCGGATTCAATGACCCGCACGCTGGAAACCATATCCTATGCATATCCAACCACCATCTATTCGTTCATTGTCCGATGTTCCACTGCATAGTAGCTAGTAGACAAATAATCGGGGTTTGAGTATGCACAGGACAATGCATTCATACATGCAGGTAATTGAGTCCGCGAAATTTTCCGGCCCCTAACTATAGGTGAATCGGGATAAAGTGAATACGTTTGAAGTCCTTGTTACTGTTTTCTTTGCCGTAATGTACAGTTTCCTAACACTTCTTAAATAACAGTCAAAGCTTTTAGATTTGACCCGATTCAAAATTTAACGTATGAAGTCTCGATAAACCACGTTTTAAAATCATTATTTTACACAAAGAAGTAGTAAAAATTGCTGACCCTCGCTAACCACGTATAGAAAACCACGGCCTTATATTTGGCAACGTATATAAGTAAATACGGTCATTATTTGGGCCACGCACTTGTCACAATAATAATTTTGCCCCAGTTTGTTTCAGTGCCTTACGTGCACACCTGCAGCTCCGCTTCATGGTCAGTGATTTTGATTGGCTGTTTCAACTGTCACTAGTATTGAGGTTGTGCTGGCAAATAAATACACTGACGTATATGATGTCAAAACAACACCGTATTCTGATTGGTGCAGTCAAATGAGAGACGTATCTGAGCTAAACCACGCTGCCAATAACCATGAAGCACAGCTGCAGAAGTGCATGTAAGGCATTGTAACAAAATAATGGCGAAAATATTTTCGCGACAAACTCTTTGTTGACTCTAAATAAAAAACGCTAAGGTGACCACTGAATATCTAGTAGACATGCATTATCAAAAAAAGTTCTGCACGAAATTTATTTTCCTTTCATTTAAACGTCAGATTAGGCGTGCGGCGTGTGTTTAGTTTACCATAAGTGCTTCAATTCCGTGTATCGGACCCGTAAATTACTACTAATCAGACGCGTTTCAGCCGTAAAATAATTTTCATTATGTTTGTATGATATATAATTTACTTTGGATATTCTTCTTGTACCTAGATTTTAAAGCATGAATAATATTTTACTAAAATTATTCTCAAATAATTGGTTGTCGAGTTCAAAAATTTAATGCCACTAAGAAAAGCCAACTTTCTTATGACATATAGACAATTTCTGTTGGAATAGCATGACATTTGTTACTTTTGAAAATTATTTAACACATGTAATATAATGATTTTGTATTAAAACCAAAGTTAAAATTTCACTTTTCAAAAAACCAAATTATTGTTAGAAAATATGTCAAAAGATTTTTTGGTTTTTAAAAATTTGTACATGTACCCATTACATGTAAAAGTGAATTATTTAATTACACAATCTGCACTTCTCTACAAAACGCAAGCATTAAATTTTGACATGTCGTTATGTGGAAATACGTAAAAGGTAAACAAAGCTTAATGCAAAATATATGTAGTAAACATGGGTAAAAATCCAAAGAAATCTCGTGCAAATATGAAAATTATGTAGGAGTCCTCCTAACTCACTGGAAGAAATATGAAACTAGAGATATAGGAGTGACACTGGAAATTGCTTCATGAATAAAATGTTAATACCACCTTAATGAGCGAATTATTTAATTTGCGCGAAGTACATTTGTTGTATTAATTTTGTATCTGTCTTTCAGCCGCGATTCTGTATTTGCATGCCTGTAAATATGTCATAAAATCAAAGGAAAGCTTATGTATTTTTGTTTTAAGGTACAGGTTGAATTTTTTTCAAGGATAGCTGTCTAAATAAACCGTTTTCAGCCTTCATTGTTAGGGGCCTCAAAAACGGTTTTCTAACGTACATACTGAGTACAGATTGAGCAGTTTCATATTAAAAACATTTGTGCGTGATACGTTACAAATATGTTCACGCGGTTGATGAGAAGATTTACTTAAGGTCACCGCCTACCACGCGCTTCAAAAACGGTGTAATGCTCGGGGAAAAGTGTTTTTTACGAAACTATTCCACACGCTCCCATTGTACCAATGTACGAAAATAAAAGACACTTCGGACAAAGGCTAAATACCATTGTTAGGATGCCACACTCATTAAAAACACTTTTCGGAAGTCAACAAAAAAAAAAACTAAAAACGGCTTATTCAGACTGCTATGCTTCAAATTGTACTAACCAGATGCATACGAAATTCAGAAACGAGCACTGAAATTTACTACAGAATTTCCACCAATAAAAATATATCTGTTCACCTCTTAAAATCGTATAATAAAAGTGGATTGGCGGTAATTTTGCACTTTAGTTCAGTTCTTGGCTCGTTGTGGCTATACACTTCAAGGTCATCCTTATAGCTCCGTCACTTTTGAATCTCTACCGCGCAAAACCGCTCAAGGTAGGCTGCGCACTTATTATACAGGGATATAGAGAGATAACACGGGCAGTGGTCACTGAAAATTTTGCCGACGCGGTAACAAGAGTGAATTAAGACTCTATGAAGAGGAAAAGGGGTTAAGACTGAAGTGCGGTACTCACAGAAGCAGACTGGAAACCTCTGCGGCGATCGCTCCCCAGTTCGGTCCACCGCAGCAGCCGACTGCAGTTACCTCTTGCCCTTACACGCCTTGCAGTAACTGGTGGTGTTTTGATGGCAGACCAGACGCTCTTACGTCGGTACGCCCAGGAGAGTCGCGACAGCCCGGAGGAATCCGGCGCCCCAGTCCATCTCCGCTAGACAGAGAAAGAGAAACTCCGGGCCCGACGACGGAGTCTCGGGTTAAGGGTGGTCTTGCAGCCAAGCCGCGAAGCCCGGGACTGGGTGCCCCTGTCGATCCCGGCAACCCGCCGAGCATCTCCCCTCCACTGCGCATGCCGGCCCGGTGACGTCACGCGTCCCGGGAACTGCCCCGCCCCTCCCCCTGCGGGGCCCAGAACCTTCCCCTCCAGCCCCTCTCCGACATTCAGGGGTCGGGCCTATGACGTCACCGCCGACCAGCCACAGCATCCCAGCTGCAGTCGCGGTGCGCTAGTTTGCGGCCGAGAATATTTACTTTATTTATTTCAAATGTGTTCTTTTTATCCCAGTTATAGCAGCGAATGTCTCGACTACTGAACATGTCATGTGATTATAAAACCAATCCAGCACATAAGTACAATAGTAACTAAATTTATACTGTACAGAATGTTAAATTATTAAAAGTTAATTGTGTAACAAAGTCTTTGAAACTTATACTTAACCTATTTCACAAAACATCACATACACATCAGTTAAGTTAATTGATAAATACCTATTAGTGGCTATTAAAATTATTTCATAAGTTTTCCTCGTAAATAATTTAGAGGTGTTCTTGTGTAATTAGAAGATCATTAAGTACATTTATAATCATAAAATTCTTCAAGTATACATAATGCATTTTCTACTAAATATTTTGTTCCTTAATCCATTTAAAAAAAAAATTATGTAAAATTGGTAATACATAGTTATTTTTGTACAGCAGGCAATGAACTGTACAACTTACTTCCAGAAAACTGGACATTTTTCTGGTACAACGATGGGTTTTGATTCGTGGCTGGCTGGATCGCTCGTAGATCTCTAATGTTTAGGGACATGCAAAATTCGCGTTATTTTCTGACAGCTGACTAGACTTCAAGTGACTGTAGGCTCATTCGACGTCTCCCGCTGGCCGATATTGTCGTGACTTGCCGCGGAGAGTGCTTACACGGTAGAGAAGCCAATCTCTGTAAAGACGTAACACATGTATATGACAACACATTAAAGTTCGTGGCCAATTGAATCGCAGATTATGCTCTGTTAGGTACAGGAAAGTGTAGTTTAGTCTGCTACCAAATGATAACGCGAATTTCGCATGTCTCTACATGTTGCATCCGAATATTATACTTGCTAAGTACGCACATAAGCATGCTAGCACTTGGTCATACTTTCTCACATTATTCGGACAGGTCAATAACTTCCCACATTAGACTCTGGTGACAATATCAGTAATTAACAGAAAATTAAAATAATTAAGTAGGTTAGAATGCTCAAAATGTTTTATGCAATAGTATTTAGGATAAAAATTCATAATGAATAATTTCCAGTACTGAACTGACAAAATTATTATTTTAATAATACAGTCATCATGACAATGTTTAGAAAAACTATTAAATTTCGTAATTTTGTAACGGAAAAAATTTACAGGGCAAAAACATTATAATTTAGGGAGTGCATTTTTATTGTATAGGCTAGAGAAGAAATAAATTTCGAAAAAAATTTGCTATATTTAACCTGGAATACTACATAACCTTTACAAAAGATAAAATCAGTTCAAACTAATATGGCGGCAGAAGTTAGTACGTTCAAATACTCTACAAGCAAGCAACCTCGTGTATCTGTCAAGTATAGATCATCTGTGTATTATACCAAGATTCGGACACTACTAGTATATATATATATATATATATATATATATATATATATATATATATATATATATATATATATATATATATATATATAAAGTGGTACCCAACTACGAATATGTGTATATACTTGAAGAGAATTCGAATACAGCTTAAGTTGAGTCTCGGGCACTGTGAAACTTCGGGAAAGTACGATTGAGTAACTCTCTCAATCATATCGTCTGTAAGCTATTCAGTATAAGTTAGCCTGATTTGGATATTTATCTTCCGGGAAAAGTGTCTGGAAACAGGATATCAGAGAAATATGTTTTTCATAAAAGCCAGGATTGTTTAGAGGCCAACACAATGAATTTGCCAGACATGTTTTATTCAGAAGATAAATCAAAATCATACAAACTTATATCGCCATTTTGTTTGTTTTTCTCACGTTCATTTTGTAGTGCTCAGTCCTTTTATATAACTGTTTTTTTTCCTGAAACTCAGCAACACTCGCTTATATCCAACATAACACTTCGGATTGTCACACACCCCAACTGCAAAAACCATTCAAATATCACAAAACTTATACTGAATTGACTTTAGTACTTAGCAACCAAAGTGGATTTATGATTCGAGCTACGCCATAGCCGTCTTTAGTAGAAGGCCGCGGCCTTAGATCTGGCAACGCTGTCAGGAAGGGTCATTTTAACACTTCTTTTAGCTCTCCAAAGACAATGACTCTACCTGATTCGTTATTGTGCCATACATACCGGCGAATCAGGAGAAGCCATTGCTGTTAACGAGATAAAAGTAGAGACATGAACTTTTCGCGAAAAGAAATTTGCCTCACTTTGTGTCAGTGACTTGGGTGCACGTCTGCAGACTTGCTTCACGGTCAGAGATTGGATGTTTTGACATTCGTGTGTCGTAGGGTTTTACACGCAAATCACAGACGTGTGGTGTTACAGTAACCTTATTGTGATTGGTACAGTCAAATGAGAAACGTCACAGTTCAAAGGCACGCTGCCAATATATATGAAGCGGAACTGCAGACGTGCACATAAGGCACTGGAACAAAGTGGGGCAAAATTCTTTTCGCGAAAAGTTCATGTCTCTAGATAAAAGAAGTGCTAAAATGACCCTTCCTGACAGGGTTGCCAGATCAAAGGCCGCGGCCTTCTACTAAAGACGGCTATGGCTACGCTTGCAATGAAACCAACGTTTAGTAAAACATGTGTCATACATAATATAAAATACGCTTTTCGTTTGTGAGAGCTTACCTTAAACAGACGAAAACATCCAACATAACATACGTTGTTTATAGGTAGTTTGTGATTTTTGGTGAAAATAATTCTGCACCAGTTTGATTCAACGCCTTGCATGCACATATGTATCTCTGCTTCATGATTAGTGACTGGATGGTTTTAACTCTCAGCGTTTTAGTTTCTACCCACAAATCACAGACGTGTGGCGTCGCCTTAACCTTGTTTCGATTGGCATCGTCAAATGAACGATTCTTTGAAAAAAACACACTCCGCCAATAAACACTAAGCAGAGCTATAGATGAGCACATGAGACATTAAAACAAAGTGGTGATGAATTCTATTCTCAAAAAATCATTGACTCTATTTATAGGTTCCGAGGTATAGCTTTACACTGTAGTTTAATAGTACTGCCTTCCTCACAACAACTAATATTATAAATTACTGCCTGTGACTGACAAAGTTATTTTAAAACATTCGCTTGCGAATAAATATACGATATCAAGTACTGCAGTCGAGATATACTTTGAGCTGTACTGTACTTTCTCCAACATTTCTTCTTGCAGCTAGCAAGTACCGTAGTGGGAGCTTGGTGGTATACAGGTTGTATATTAATCCATAATACAACGCCTTAGGGCAGGTAGTACGAGCCAAAACAAGCACTTTTTAACCATAAACCCGTTGGTGGAAATGTATCGTCTGCGTAGGTGAGCGCAATGAAAAATCAGCTTAGGCAACCCCTACTGAAACGATTTAGAGTGGAGTGCGCGCAGCAAGGTTCGATGTAGCTTGGTGGTATATAAACAGCCAACCGTAAAACAAATGAATATGGATTCATCAATCAGTTCGATCACTGAGTAGTTACTTGACAGACATTAATTACAAGTTGTGGACAGTTACGGTCATGATTTTTTTTTCCGAACGCAGCAAGTCTATGATCGTGTATTTGGTGACTGAAGGGCACAGCCAACGCCTTAATGACAATAACATTATTACATAATTTAGTTTCAATGCCTTGTGTCCACATCTGCAGCTCTGTTCCATGGCCAGTGATTGGATGTTTTTATCTCTTACTTGTCTTGTGGTTCTCCTGACAAAACACAGACTATGGTATCACAATAACCTTGTTAAAGTTGCAGGCTACAACGACACACTGCCAGTAATCATGAAGCTCAGCTGCCGATGTAAACGTAAAGGACTAAATCAAAATGGCGGGAAAATCTTTTCACTACAATCTCGTGACTCTACTCACGGGCTTAAAATTTCGAGTGCTGCTATTGTAATGTGTAGAGGCCGGCTGCTTTTGCGAAATTATTTTTGCTCCACTTAAGGCGGCTGCCTGGTGAAGGGCATGGTTGTGTGTGTGGGGGTAGAGAAACTCGACGAGGCGCTACGAGCGACGTCGGCCGGCACATGTATTGTGATATCGCCTCTATGGTCAAGGTTGTAAACGCGCGCGAAGTGTTCTCGCAGTAACGTTTTTACTGTGGCGAAGACCCTATCACTTTATTGAACGCGTCACTGTAGCAAAGTCCAGTGTACTTGTAGACCTTACATTCGAACAAATCAGCTACATCTGTATTGAGAAATAACCGCGTGAAAAGCCGATTTTAGCCAAGTTTGAGGGCTTTGAAATAATGCTTCCAATGTGCGTGATGTCTTGAAAGTCACATTCACTAGTAGTTTGAAGAGTGATTTCTTTTCGCAGATAAGCATCGTGGACACACGTTTATTTGTCTCTGAGAAGAAAATAAAGTAACTCCGAATATGCTGCACGCAGTTCGAGTGCCATCCAGGCGGCCGCCTTAATTTGAATGACTCGTGTGTGCAAATCTGCATATCTGTTATTATTGGCAGTGTGTCTTTGTGTAGAAACGTTACTTATTTGACTGTGCCAATCAGAACAAGATTACTGCGACACAACACTTCTGTCATTAACGGGTAGAACACGAAGTTGTTGACAGTTTAAAACTTCCACAAAGCAAATCTGGAGGAACAGAATATTTAGAAATACAGAAGTGAAACAGCCGGTAGGCCAGCGAACTCAGTCACACACGCGAGCGAAACGGCTTCCCTGGCCAGCAACATGGCGGAAACACCTACAGCCAGTCAGCGTGAGGAAGATGTTCTGAAAATCGGCAGCCAGGCCAATAGGAAACCTGCTATAGCATGCAGGAGCCAAACAGCCACGGAGCTGACATCAACAGTCTCGGGAAGCCAATAAATGACCAAGTTCGCCCGTACCAAACGAGCCGCCACGTCATTTCGCGTCTGTATTAATATTTAATCTGTGCTGCATGTGTACACATAGGCACTGGAAAAGTTGATTAAAAAATCTTTCGCGGAAAGTACCGGCCCCTAGTAATATTTCCGACGGTTAGTAAGGGACTGTTGAAAATGTTTCGTGTTTTTTTAACTCACTACTTGTAAACACTCGGTAAATACATCAGAAAGCAATAACCACTACGAAGCAGGAGGAAACTGGATATACTCGACCACTCACTAGCAAGCTACTAATGTCCGTTACACACTTCACGTGACGTAAACTATACAACTTCTATTCACTGACTGATGTTTGAAAGAAGGAAGCAACTATATACAGCAAGGATAAGATACCAGTGTGCCCTGAAACATCATCCAATGTTTACTTCGTCAACCCTCAAAGTCCTGACTTTTTGTCTGAGGTGTTGCAACGGTAGTGATGTACCCGGCTTACTAAGAACCAGTGACGGATTTAGAAACATATTTAGGGGGGGGGGAGTTATGTGATTTTACGGATTGTAAAAATACAAGCCATCTCAAAATTGTGGTTGTTTATTATTACGGAACATTAAAAATAACATGCATATAAGTAGGACACATTAAATGCACTTGGAGTGTCATAGAAAAAATTCCAGTTTCCTTGAGGCGAATGAACATAGGCCTACATCGGCTACAAAATGTTGAACACGATTTTTTTTTGGGGGGGGGGGACATTCAGCCCGGTAGCCCCCCATTTAAATCCGCCACTGTTAAGAACCAATAGTTTTCGCGAAAAGGTTTTTCGTGGTCAATGACTGTTGGGCGTATTTAACTCTCACCGTCTTGGGATCCTACTCACTTATTCCAAACGTGAGGTGTCTCAGTAATCGTCTATGATTGGCGCATCCGAATAAGTGATGCTTTTACACAAAGAATACGCTGCCAATAACAATGAAGCACGGCTGTAGGTATGTACGCAAGGCTCGGAAAGAAAGTGGTGCGAACCTTTTTGGCGAAATACAGACTTCTAACAATAAGAAATATTCTTGGCAGTGACAAAATGTCATTTTCAAAAATATTACTTCTGCTGTTAATAATATTTTTAAAGACCCTATGCATAGTTAAAACAGTTTTTTTAAGAGATACATCTCACATTGAAACGCTATATACAAATGAATCTACGGTAGTGGTAAACATTTATTGAGGTATGTTGTTTAGTCACATCCAATAAAAATGTTGTGTTTCCGCTTAAGCAAGTCGACAACTGGAAGACGGCATGCTTGTTCAGCACTGTAAACATAGGGACGGTGTAACAATTGAGTCGCATGCTTCCAGTCATCAGAAAAAGGGAACATTTTACACGTTGGCGACTGCCTACTGTGTTTTTAAGTACGTTAAATTAATAATTTAAATATTTGAATAAGCAATGCTAGCAAACGTTACTAGTGACTGCACCATTAACACACGGAGCAACTAAAATAATATTTCCTTAAATTAAACAATAAAAATTAATGAACTAATCTTATCGATTAAAAGTTTTAAGTTGACTGCTTAATTCACAAAGAAGTAGGCCTACCTGAAATAATCATTAAAGCAAAAATTAAAATAATGTTACATCACGACATTTCCTTACTGGTAGCTGCTTAAATTAAACATTAACAATTTTGCTTGAGAAGTAACATCGTTATAAATATACAGCTAGAGCCACGGTTTAACGGCTATTTAGTGCCAACGCCTTATGTTTAGTGCACGGCCGTAGAAGAACAGGTCTGGACACTCGCCTGGAAACTTGACCCCCTTGTTGTTTGGCTGCAGTTCACCAAGTCGCTCACAAATTTAAGAAAAGACTCCAGTAATCTTTATTTACCTTATAAATTTAACAATGGAAAAAAGTGGGCGGAGTTTTAAGTCCGACCACCCGGATTACAGCGCCAAAAAATACAGCATTCTCGGTAACGTGACGAACTACAGCCAAACAACAAGGGGGTCAAGCAAAATACATTGGTAGATAGGCGAGTGTCCAGGCCTGTTCTTCTACGACCGTGGTTCAGTGGTTGAATGATAGCGACACATGTTTTTGGTGAAAATATTTCTGCATCAGTTTGCTCCAGTGCCTCATGTGCACATCTGGCTCAGCTTCATGGCCAGTGATTGGCTGAATTTAACTATCAAGTGTCTTGACGTTTTACTGCAAATCACAGACGTGTGATTCACAGTAACCTTATTCTGATTGGTTGGGTCAAATAAAAAACGTCTTTACGCAAACACACTCTGCCAATATCAAAGAAGCAGAACTGCAGAGATGGAAGTATGTCATTGAAACAAGTTGGGCCAGAAATACTTTCGCGAAAATCAAGAATCCCTATTTATTAGGGATCTACTGGAAAATTACAGACTTGTGGTGCCACGATAACCTTATTCGGATTGGTGCAGTCAAATGAGAGACGTATCTGAACCAAGAAACGTTGCTAATAAACATGAAGCACAGCTGCCGATGTGCACATGAGGTGTTGAAACAAAATGATGCAAAAATCTTTCGTGATAAACTCGGGGCTCTTTTTAAGCTTAAAAAGTATTTCTTATTGAAATTTAATAATGTGCCCAATATGACCTTGGAGAAGAGTCTATAATACTCGACAGTATTATAGCCCACTAATTATTAAATGTTGGTGTCCCAACAATAGCCATTGAGCAATATTCATGTCAGACCTGCGTCTGTTCTGGTGCCAGCGTCTGGCTTGGTACAGTATTCGCATTGAGTTTCCTATTTTAAAACAAGAACATAACAAACAGAGGATACTAGGAATCCTCACGCTAAATTAGAACGAATAGATTCGTCACAGTTTCATTAAATTGAGAGATTTTTCTCTAGAGAATTCATTTTGTCAATGTTGAATTTTGAAACATCGAGAAAACAACAGATTGGATAACATATCCAATGAATAATATTATTTCTCTGTTTAATCAGTACATGTTCTACGATTTAGTATGTAATTTTAAAACTTCAGTTTAATAAATCTGTAACAAAAATATCAACAACAATTTCACACGACATTAGTCTACATTTAATAAATAGTGTACCCCCATTCCCACAACAAGCATACCACTAATTTTTGTTTGCTCGTTGATTTAAATGAAATAAATGTTTTGATAAATGTAATGTACAGAGATGTTTCTGTGCTGCTACGTAACAAAAAATATTCTCATTCTGTTGTTTCACTCTCCTGCTCACTATGAAGAAACTGTAAAATTCACACTTTACAAACAATAACTTTATTTCTTAGGAATCTTTGTTCAAAAGTTACGCACCTCACTTGCAAATGACAATCAATTAATCAATTATTTGAGAAACAACATAAGTCAATTTACTGCCAAACTGAGTTGTTGCTGTTATAATTTTGTACTGAGGTAGTTCATGAAATACACAGTTTCTCAAATGAACTCGTGGTTCAGTGTCTTGTAATACTTACAAATGAAGTTTTATGTAGTTCATAATAATACGTGTATGTACCTATGTGCAGTACAATATTTTGAAACCCATAACTCATTTTGGTAGAAAATATATTTATGTTGTTTCTCAAATGACTATTACAAATGTGACTTAAACGGTAATTCGAGCAAAAATGAAGTGTTCATTCTGCGCTTGTGGTTAGTGTGTAGTGGGTTCGAGTCCCGTTGGCATTCTTCCATATTTTAAATTTTTAGCTTGTGACATTATTAAAAAAAACAGAATTGCATAATGTAAAATTACGCCTTTTTAAACACCAAAGTAAAAAAATGCTCTTTTCTTTAACCAATCGTGAAAATTTCTGCTTCTGTGAGTTTATTTCACTTATGTAATCTGAGTTTTTCAACTGATTCCATATGAAGTGGTTGAAACCGTTTTAACATTTGGAAAATCCCTGGAAAACTGTGAAAATTCATAGTTTCAGTTTGGAGTGTGCGTAAAATGGTAAAGGACTCAGCCTACTGTACGACCGGAGTGATTACTGAAAACTATGGTGACCCGACATTATAACGGGCGGAGCGGAAATTGATCTTAAAAACTTGTGAATTAAAGAGTTCTTATTCCACCACAGCGCCACCTCAGCCAAGAGAGAGGATCTAGGGTAGAAGGGTGTAAAAATAACTCTTATACCTGAAAAGACAAAAAAATAAGTGAGGCATTAAAAGTAGGAAATGAAGCCCCGGTCGAGTGAATTTTATTGGTAGGGTCGGCGCCGTTTACATTCCTCTACCGCTATTTAACTGCGATCGCTTTGTGAGTCATCTTATTCCAAGGTAGTAGGTTTTAACGGCGGTTATTATTTTAAATTGCAATAGCCAGTTATTCATTCTGTAAAGTGAAATAAGTCGACAACGTGCAGCTATACCAGTTAAGAAATTGTTATAGAAACGCTATAACTACGGCCACGAAATTTTCGCAAAAAGAATATTGCCCCAGTTTTTTTAATGCCTTACGTGCATATCTGTAGTTCTGTTTCATGGCCAGTGATTGGCTATTCTAACTATCACCTGTCTTCGGGTTCTATTCGCAGATCACAAACTTGTGGGAGTGCAGTAACGATATTGTGATTGGCACAGTCTAATGGGAGCTATCACTCCACATAGACACGTTGCCAATAACCATGAAACAGTGCTGCAGATATCTTCTAAAGGCACTTGAAACAAGTAGTTCAAAAAAATTTTCGCAAAAAACGACTGACTCCTACCAATTATGTGCCATCGCTGTGTCAGCGAGCAGCCAATGAGCAGCTGTTGTCTGAAATAAAATAAAGACGTTCCTGGAAGCTAAAGTCCGTCTCATGTAAAAAATCCACTTTTTGACAGTTGTGGTGGCAGCTGTTTTTACATATGTTTTCCTCTGCCACACGTGAGTTTTGCACAAATACACTCAACTAACGCTCAAACGGTGTAGTCCATCAAAATTGAAAAGTACCGTTCTGTAGATATTTATATATGTGATAGTCTTCAAAACGGTTAAAAACTGGAATTTTTATATGCGACATATTGCAATCTACTGGTGTGTCAAACCGCGAATTAATTTTTCCATTCTGTAATAACGATACATGTCCATTATCTGGCATAATGCTTGTTTGTTCCAACAACTAATGTATTAAGTAATTAATGTCTGAAAGGATCGTGGTTGGAGACTGGAAAAATTCGCGGGTTCAGTGACCTGTAAGCAAGCCTCTAAGGATATTTGTGATTTCTAGCAGAAAACAATTGTTCATTGGCTGCTCGCTGGCGCAGTGATAGGCCCCTAACACATGATTGGACCTGCATTTAGTTGAGCCTTTGTTTTTTGGTTAGACCTGTCCAGGTGGTGTCAATTAAGTCAAGAGCTAATTGTGAAAATATCAAGAACTTATCTGTTGTTCGGATTCTAGATAGCTACAAAAAGGAAACGCGAATTTTTCGGGTACCTAATTGTTATTATTAACATTGTTAAACGTAATTTGTTTGAGGTAGATAAAATATGTAAATATTTTATTAAAATTTCTGTTCTGCCGCAGTATGTTAATATGTTGAAAGAATTTACTTATACTGTACATTTCTTGCTGGACATTTCACTTGGTTTATTATTCCTCACGGAATTAGTACGTTTAATCACCTGTCTTGTTTTGTTATGTTTTGTGTTGTTCTGTTTTGTATTTAATGTAGCCTGTAGCCTAATAACACTTTTTGACAGGCACTTTAATATTTTTGTAAATAAAAAAAAAGTAAATTATTATTGTTAAAGGAGGGACAATCATGTCTACGATTTAGGAAACGAATCAGTCATGGCCAGTAGAGAACGACGATCTCATTATCCGTCTAAATTAATTTCGAAAAAGCATGGAAAACCGAAATCAGAATAGTTGGACCGCATAGTAGTATCCGGGTTTATCCCAATGCAAGCCCAGTGTTTCACCGGTCGGCGTGCGTTTCAAATTAATTAATTGTTCCGTAAACGAAAATAAAGACAATTTATTTCGCGGCAGTGAGTTTTGGCGTCATGGTGGGAGTTAGGAACAAAATAAAAAACCAATGTACTGTAAATTTGAGTTTTCAGCATTTGCACTGGCAAAACCATCCGGCCGCGAAACTAACCTTTTAATTAAATTCCACGAACTAAGCCGAGGAAAGCCAGCCAGAGCGTTTCGATTAGTTTATTTTTGTTCTCGCTTCGCGCAGCGTAAAAACATAATGCTGCTGAAGTGACACAAATTATGTTTTTGTTAAAACAATTTTTTACGGTTTTGTGATTTCACACTACTGAGAATGTAAGGAAATCAGTAAAACAACTGGAAACAAATTTGAATACTTTTTTTTTAACTTAATCAACATTTTAACATTTAATTTGTCCTATTCAAATTACAAAAAACGTGTCACTCACTAACTTAGTGTTTCTTGACATCATAGAAACGCCACGAAGCTATCTAGTTGTAGCTGTAATTTCATCCTATAATTAAAAATAAACCTTGTATGACGCAAGTAATTTTTTGTCATCCATAAGACATCTGTATTTTGTACTGGTGTTTTCAATAAATTATTTTAAGGTGCAAATGATTATTGTAATTATTTTTTATATTATTTAGCTATTTTATTTACAATTTGCTAACACTAATACGTGTTAAAATTTCAAAAAATATAATACACATGTAACATACTAATTGGTTGGAAATCAACCAAAAGCTTAAAATCCTGATCAACATTTAGACATCGAAATATAAATATCATTTCATAGTTATCGTGTAGGCACATGTCAAATTCGTAGCTATCCTGTTTTTATACAAGTAATCAAAAATATACTTCTCACAAAATTGAATAATTTACATTGGAAGTAAGTAGAGTAATACTAAAGAAATATTTATTATGGCTGAGGAAGATAGATAATCATAATGGTCCAATTTGTGAAAACTTTACCGTAGATTACTTCGACAGATTTATGAATATCAACTCTTTTCTTCGTGTAATTATCGAAGTAATACTAGATATGTTCTAGTACAGAGGAATGCTAAAGCTGTTCTTGTTGTACGCACAGAAATAATAACATTACGACATTATCATACTTAGTGAAAATTTTATTTTTATTTAGGGGAAATAAAATTTAACTGTCCACAAGTTGAGTAGTAATACGTAAAATTTAATATTACGTTATTTTCCTCAGAACACTTTGCAACAGGAATATAGCATTTAAAACGAAATAAATAACATATACATTGTAAATACCGTAATTTGTAACGGCAGATTGATGCTTAACACAGCAAGCAAGGAATGTTAGGAAAACATGGGGTGAAAGCGAGCGAGCAGCCTGAGCCGACGAGGGACGCGTAGCTTGGATGCTGAAAATTAGGGCACCGAGGGACGTGGGTACGCCCAACCCCCTGCTGTGTAATTTAATATTAACTTTATAATTATTCCTCAGAAATTGATAAAGTTTTGTAAATAAGTACAAGTGGATATTAATGTTAATGTGTGTGAATCTAAAAAATATGCAATAAATTGGTATGGAGGAATGTCAGGGTTTGTTGTCGTCGTTACCCACGAGAGACGCGATTGGTTAGAAGCTCAAAGGGGGGTAGTCCTAGGAGAGTTCGCCACGTAGGCGCGAAGGCGAAAGTTAAGGGGAACTCCTGCTACAAGCTGCACGAAGGGTGGACGCGTCGCGTGGAGCCACCGCGGACATTTGTAGGAAGCCGCGTATAAAACTGACTCTGACCACGACCGTCACAAGAGTGGACGCGTCTCGCGGGTGGATTTGCGGAAATTCGCGGGAAGTCGTGATTAAAATCTTTAGAACGATAGTCAGTGTAGCATATCATCTCTCGTGGGACTGACGAAACAAGTTCAGAGTTTCCGAAGTATCGAAGGACATAAACTGCGGGTGTTTTCAATCAATAGTAATATAAACCCACAACAACATCACGAGAGAGACAAATGACAACTTTCAACCTCATAATTCAAGAGATATTTGACATATCTTTAATTTTACATAATGTTACAATGAGACATCAAGTACTACTATTAAATAAAATTACTGTTTCTAAAATTGCATTAAAAACAATTAAAAAGCTTTGAGGTTATAAATTTAAACAACGATTCCCACAAAAACTAAAACTGAAAGTAACTAATGTGTTATATAACACACAAAAAACATTCTTTTCCATATCATTAGAAAGACGCAAAATATACTGAAAAACATTTCATGGACTGCTGATTTGTAGAGTCGTGATTAAGGACCCCTGTTTTTCGCGAATAGATTTTTGCCCCAGTCTTTTTCAGTGTTTTACGTACACATCTGAAATTCAGCTTTGCTGTTATTGGCAGCGCGTCTATGTTTGTCATTTTACTGAGTCAATCACAATAACGTTCCTGCAACACACACGTCTGTGATTTGCCGGTAGAATCCCAATGCTCGTGAGGGCTAAAATATCCAATCACTGACCACGAAGCATAACTACAGATGTGTACGTAAGGCGCCGAAACAAAGCGAGACGAAATGATTTTCGCGAAAAACAGGGGTCCCTATTCATGATTTTGTGGCGAAAAGATATTTGCACCATTCGGTTTTAATGTCTTATGTGCACAACAGCAGCTCTGCGTCGTGGTCAGTGATTGGATGTTTTAACTGTCACTTGTCTTGTGATTCTACTGGCAAATCACAGACCTAAGTAGTCACAATAACCTTATTACAATTGGTGCAGTCAAATGAGAGAAGTATCTGGGCAAAGACACGCTGCCAATAACCATTAGTAATGCATTGGAACAAATTTGTGCAAAAATCTCTTCGCGAAAGACTCGTAGCTCTACACATTTGTAGTTGAATGTTAAAATTATAAAGAAACTTAATTTTATAACAAAGTAACTTTAAGTTTTACCTCACAGTATCCCCAAAATTATGTTTCCCAGAAAATTTCTACGTCACACTACTATAATTACAAGAAACATCAAATATGATCTGTTGCATTGAGTTAATTATTTTGTGTTTCTATGTATTTAGAAGATTGTGTTGGAGTATTTACCAGGCTATTCCAGAAAGTAAATATTTTCGTTATCACAAAAAAAAAACTGTGGTGTGTGTGAATAATACATAGACGAACAGGTATTGTTTATGTTACTTGTGCATATATTGTCTTGTTGAACAGAAAGTACATACAGCAGTTCGTAATCTGTTAAACAAAAGTGATTAAGTGTATTGTAAATTATCTAAGATTGTATTTCGAAATTATCTAGTGAAGTGAACATTAGAATACAGTATAATATCGTGTGACAACATTAAAATCACAGACAAGAACTTTATTACATTAAAATCTTTTATATATATATACATTTAAACTAATTTGCCTGGCATTCAGTACAAGATGTGAATAATAATTTCCGTAGGAGCGTTTCAGTGCACCTTCAGGCGTATTTAGAACTACTGATTTGTGGCGAAAAGAATTTTGCTCCAATTTCGTTCAGCGTCTTACGTACACACCTGCAGCCCTGCTTCGTGCTTATATGCAGTGTGTCTTTGTGCAGAGACGGTAATTATTTGACTGTGCCAATCAGAACAAGTTATTGCGATGCTTCACGTCTGTGATTAGCGGGTAGACAAATAAGACGGTGAGAGTTGAAACCATACAATCACTACAGCCACGATTTTATAGCGAACATATTTTTGCACCAATTTGTTTCAGTGGCTTATGTGCAGATCTGCACCTCTGCTCCATGGTCAGTGATTGGAAGTATTAACTCCCTCCTGTCTTGGCTGCTCTACTGGCAAATCAGTGGCGTATGATGTCCCAACTGCCTTATTCTTAATAGTTAGTGGACCTGCAGCGTGAGACGTGCTGTAGCGTGGTACGGAAACTATTTTTCTTGTATAAATATAAAAAATGTGTCCAATGTGTTTATCTACGAAAAGAATATTCACTTCAAACTGTGTTTCTATGATTTTAAAAATGTCGTCCGCTAATTAGAAACACGATTTTCAAGCTCCTCAAAAGTGCTAAAAATGACTTGTTCACGTTGCTACAGCTAAGAAAGTTTCAACCGTAATTGTAAAATGAAATTATAGAAACCTGTATTGGACTTTACCATATAATTTCCACAAAAAATTCTAAGGTCATCGCTTGAAGTCCCAATGATAAACGCTTTCTACGAAAACACTGCGCGCTAGTTTAGTTCTCCGCGCCTAGAGGCGATGAGGTGTTTGACGCACGGGTTATATTCGACTTATAGTCATCCCCGTTTCCGTGCCTCGAACATAAAAAAGCTAGCGTCGACTAACTCTTAATGATGCAATCAAATGAGAGACATGCCTGAACAAAGACACGCTGCCAATAACCACTAAGCAGAACTGTCGGTGTGTAAGATATTGAAACAAAGTGATGCAAAAATCTTTTTGCGACAAAGTCGTGGCTCTATCAGTCACTGACCATGAAACAAATTGTCATAAATTATTTTCGCTGATATTTCGTGGTCCTAGATATGATTCCAGCGCAGTGCAGATCATGCTTCATCTTTTGCGCACATGGATTAATTCCTGACCGAATTGGTAAAATTCATTTAGTGTGTTCTCGCTTATAAAGATGGTTCGCGATGAACTGACAACTTTTGAAGAACACCTTGATTAGATTAATTATTTCAAAATATTGTTTATTTGTACTTAAGATGTTTATTTTTGAGTACGGAACAATCTTTACACTGAGAGAAAGAATTGTTTTATTATACTAAATATATTTGTTTGGGTGATGTTTACTTCAGCTAAACAATATTTTGTTGGCAAGACTGAGCCTCGAGTCCTCCAAACAAATTTACTTGTTCCCCTCTACCAAGTTATTCATTTAAACGCACTTTGTTTGGGCCAAACATATATTTGGTTACTGATAATAGAACGTCGAATAAATATTTTGTGTAAACAAACAACTCGTTACAACTTGTCAACAAAATAATATTGTTAGTTATAAGTGATGTGCTTTGAACTAACAAGTATTTTCAATGGACTAAATGATTTTTTTGGTGAAACTGTATCCATTTGGTTGACTTGTGGAAGGTGGTAGTCTGGCGTGCGTGAGCGATAAGATGGCGAACACTCTATACCTCAACATTCAAAACATAAGCTTGTGCGACAAGTAGGGCGTCTAAACTGTTAATTAGCATAATCAAAGGTTCTTAATTTTAGTTATAACAATTTCAAAGTGGCTAATTCGATTCATCACAGAAGAAAATGCTATACAATTGAAAAACACCGCAGCCGCACGTCTAGTAATTTATGCTGTGGTGAACAACGATAATTTTAATAATATTATTTGACGTCGTTTACCTTCTAGCAGACGGAAGACAAACATGTTTGAAAATACAGCAGTACAATCGTAAAAAATTCTTATTCCTATACAAATAACAAACCCATAATTACTCAGTTGGTCTCAGGCCTGGCTGGGTGTAAAATTTGTGTTTGTTCGTTTGCGTCATTTCAATCGTAAGAGTCAACAAAATTGTCACAACTGGAGATTTATCTTATAATAAAGCTGTAAAGGGAGGATGTTTGGCTCGTTGGCGATGTTGCGACCTCGCCAAGGAGCCTTACATTTTTAATAAAAAAAAATGTTGGTTAGGTCATGAATAGAAATAGTCAAGCCAAGGGTTAATGGATAAAATCCCAGCCCATCCATACTTATTTTTTTTTAATTTCCGAAATTTTCTAAGTTTATAAAAAATATTTCTTTTTAGTGCTTAAAATATTGCATGTGCATTTAATATGTCCAACGAAATATTTTTATCGCCAGTTAAATATTTTATACTGTTAACAAAATACAGCCGTTTACCTCAAACGATTCGAGGGGACAAAATAATTTGGTACTAGCAAACAAATATCTAATTGCCCCTATACAAACATATGATTTGGTTGATTCAAACAAATTTTGTTTGCACCAACAAATTTTTTTTCTCACTGTACAATTTTATGAATACCGGGGTGCTCTGTTTATATTAAAAGTAACAGAAGATACAAATTATCGAGAAGAAAAGTGTAACTAGGGATTCAAATGTGCACACTTTTCCCCGAACCGCCTACGGTCGTATCTTTTACCACGGGCGGACGTGTAGTGTCGTTATAGATTTCTGGGAAATATTTTGCGACAGCAGCGAGCGCAAGGAGGATTTGCGTACATATTGGTGAGCAGTTGATATCTCAGAGTTCCCGGAAGTGTGATTCGCGCGAAGCCCAGTTACCAAATGAATTCATGGTACTTTCTGTTTATATTTATTTTTTATTAGGCCTTACGTTTCGTCGACAACGAGGCCATTAGAGACGATTACAAACAACTGTATGAGGCCGCGGTGGCCGAATGGTCAGACAATTCGCTTCCCACCAAGGTGATCCGGGTTCGACTCCCGGCGGGGTCGGTCCCAGGATTTTTGCATTTGGGAATCATGACGGACGATGGCGGGTTTTCTCGGTGATCTTCCGTTTCCCCTGCCCATCATTCCGCCGCTACTCCATGTTCACCTCACGTCACCCCTCACCAGCACTGAAGACCTAGATGTTATGCGCTGACCAAACTCTCTCACCCACTCACTGCACATAACTGTAAACAAAGTCAGAAACTAAGGGATAAGTTGACCATTGGCTATGTTAAGGTCACGGGTCCAATTTATGCTATTTTAGTAAGTGTTTTTGAAATCCTGAAAGGGAAAATACATCGCAAAACCGTTACAAAGAAATGTTACAAAATTGTGTACAGTATTTAGCCTAATTTTTTTTCAAAATAATCGAATTTATGTTTTTGGCTAGTTATTGACTTTAAGAAAATTTAATTAAATCGATAAGTAGGCAAAAATATAGAAAAATATGTTTTAAAAAATTGGCTACAAAGTGTACAAAATTTTCAAAATTTCTATGTAACGGTTTTGTGATATTTGTTCCCTTTCAGGATTTAAAAAATGAAAACCACAAAAACAGCATGCATAGAAAACTGTAGCCTAATAAGGGAGGTGGAGTGACGGAGTTCCTGAATTTAATAAGACACACATATTTCCTTATGTTTACGCAATCGACAAAACAAAAGACATAGTCTCGTACATTGTACACAACTGTCATTGTTCAACTAGTATTCGTATAATTGTGGACAGGAGGTTTTCGCGGAAAGACTTTTGCGACAGTTTGTTTCTATGCCTTACGTGCAGATATGCTGCTTTTTCTCCGTGGCTATCGGCTGTGCGAGTTTGAGAAGTCAGTTGACTGTGCCACTCGTAACAAGGTTAACTGCGACTCCACACGTCTGTGACTTGCAGGTCGAACCACAAGACACTAAGAGTTAAAACAGCCAATCACTCACCACGAAGCAGAGATGCAGATGTGCACTAAGGAACTGAAACAAAATCTGGTGCAAAAATATTTTCGCCAAAACTTTCTGTCCCTATTTATGATATATATGTAACCATCTACAGGAGAGAAAAAATTGATTCTTCTGGAAGATAACTAGTCAACAATTCAGAAATGTTGTGAAGAGCTAATCAATTGACAGCTTAAGAATGCAAAATCTATGCCATATTAGATGAAAAATTTACATAAATCTCTTTTCATGGAACTTACAGAAGAAAGTGAAGAATTGGGGGACGTGAATTCCCAACAATGCTAACTCCAAAATCTAAGAATCAGCATAAAAAAGATAAGATCTGTACTGTGTGCATTAATTTCTATCCGAAATATGTTAGGCCTACTAATCGAAGTCAAATTATTGTATTTTGATTAGTAAGCAATTCAAGATATATATAAATGCACACGGAAAATATGTGGCATTTTATTGATATTTCTTACCGTTTGGAGTTGGCACGATTTGTAATTCAGCTCCCCAGTTCTAAGATGGCCGGTACTGATCCCGCTAAACGGTTTTCACGTGGCAAAAGTGCATAATTTTATATTTGCACAACACAGTGTTCCTTTTATAGCCGTAACTTGTGACTACATTTACCACTTGTAAACATGTTTTAGCTTTCAGAATTTTTCAATATCAGCATGCCAAAGACAGAATTTACAAGTTACGGGAACATAGTAATAACAAAAATTAGGTCTCTTACTCACATGAAATAATTTATACAGACATTACATATTATGGACAATAGGCTAAAAAATTTAAAACACAACAGTCCTTATGTGTTTTTTTAATTGTCATAACTGAAGTAAATATCATCGTTTTCAGATTTAAAAAAAATGTAAGAGAACCTTATTGTTAGTTTTTAAAATATTTTAGCATTCATAATATCTAATTTCAGAGTAAATTATTTCCTTAGAGTAAGACACTTGGTTTTTGTTATACTATGTTCACGTAACTTGCAAGTTTTGACTTTTTCATGGCACTGTGGGAAAACTATGAGAGTAAAAAAAAATTTACAAATGAAAATGTTGTCACAAGAAACGTCTATAAAGCGATCACTATGTAGTGCAAATATAAAATTATGCATTTTTGCTACGGGAAAAGTGCGACAAAATAATAATTTTATATTTTTATGAAATATCGCTAGTTTTGTAGACGATACTTGCGAGTGTAATTTCCTCTTACAAAACTATTTTAGCTCTCATAGTTTTCTCATAAAGGTGCGTCAAAGTCAAAATTTGCACGTTCTGCTGCCATGCAAATAGCGAAAACCAGTTTACTTATGTAAGTGAAGTAATTCACAGTGAAATAACATGCATTGGGCTATGTAATAAAACATTAAGAAACATTATGCGAAACAGTTCAATATTTTTAAAAAAAAAATTTGAATTTTGAATATTTTTCTGTACTTTTGTAGATTATTCAAAAAAATCAAAATATGGCATTGTGGGTTTTTTAATGTTTCATTGCATAGCTCACGGGATGTAAGTTCACAGTGAATTATTTTGTTTGTGTAGGTCAGTTGGTTATCACTATTTGCAGGCACCGTAACAAGCAAATTTTGACTTTGACGCACCGTTGTGAGAAAACTATTCGAGCTAAAATTGTTTCGTAAGAGGAAACTACACTCACAAGTATCGTCTACAAAACTAAAATATTTCATAAAAATTTAAAATTATGATTTTATCGCACTTGAACACCCTTAAGGAAGTATCCCAGCATTCCGCTGGAGTGATCTCGGGAAAGCATGCCGAACCGAAAGTAGGATGATTGGGGCCGGAAATTGAATCGAATATGTGCTTAAAGCAAAATTTTGTTAGCACTAAGAATGCCAGATTATTTTGTAATAAGCATATTTTTTTACCACGATATTTTAATGGTGACAATAAAATAGTTTTAATGCGAGTACAAAAAATATATTTAATGGTTTAAATACTAACAAAATATTCTGTAGCTGCCACAAAAATATGTTTTTTCCCGCGCGACTCCAGCGTGTTCCCTTGCGCCACCTACCTCGGTAGAGTGAAGTGAAGTGAAGAGGTTTTGGTCAGCGCTTAACATCGATGTGTTTAGCGCAAGTGGAGGGTGACATGATGTGAGCATGGACCAGCACCGGAATGAATGGGTGGGGTAACCGGGAAATCCCCGTGAAAACCCGCCGACTAGCGGCATCGTCCGGTACGATTCCCACCGGGAATGGAACACATATTGCCTTGGTGGGAGGCGAGATGTCTGCCCCGTCGGCCACCTCCACCCCCTCTTAGCTCGGTAAAATTTATTTTAAAACAACAAAGGTTGCTCTTGTAAAATGTGCAAAGTATAATTTTTGTAAAGTTACAAGCCATAGGGATGGTTTCATGGTTTCATGGTTAAATACGATTAACAGACGATTTAACATGTAAAATCTTCTGTTAATTATACTTAACATATGTTAAATACTTAACAGAGATTGGTGAAAAAAGGCCTTAGTCTTGTATTTGTATTTCCAAACACGGTTCAGACACTGGCGATGGTAGAAGTACCTCTATAGTGACCAATAAGTTGAGCCAAGATTTTGTCGCGAAATGATTTTTGAACCATTTGTTTCATTGACTTACATGCACAACGGCAGCTCTGCTTCGTGGTTATTGGCCAAGGTTAGTAGAGGGAGGTTGCCTCAGACGGGCGCGCATCTTTCTGCGCAGGCAGCGAAGTGACGTCACGTGCAGTCCACCGCCTCGACCTTGCTCCCGCTCCGTCCTCCCGTCTCCCAGTCAAGACGCGCGCGCTGTCACATATATATTTTTACGGCCGGACAATACTGGACATACTGTCATAGAGGCGATCTCATG
>PNEQ01071995.1:0-27943 GCA_003012365.1 Medauroidea extradentata
CACACCGTTGCTTTCCGTTTTGCACGAACTAAACATTAAATAACATGGCGTCATCGCTTGTACTGTAAGAAACTAGACAGCCTGCGCTATCTCTCGGTTGAATTTGAAACCTTTTCGTGGTCACCTAAAGTAGTGAGCAAAGAATTGAATTGTATCACCAACTTAGGTATGTCACCAAATAAGGAGCCTTTACCCTACAAGCTGAAGGCAGTGAACGAGTGTTGAAATCCAGCAAGCAGTCAAGTTTTCCCGCTATATTCCATCATATCTAACGATGCTGAAAGAAGCTGTAGCAGGTGGTAACCGTGTCTGACACTGGACCACAACTGTCGCTCGACCTTGTTCCTAGATCAGACTACACCGGCGTACTCTCCAGGTGACCATCGTCTAGGATCACGTGACCTTGTCTCGCCCCTCATTACCACGTGGCGCGTGCAGGGAAACTGGCTCAGGGCAGGGTAGGCTAATTATTAGGACCATGAACTTTTCGCTAAAAGAATTTCGTCTCAGTTTGTTTCAATGCCTTGCGCGCACACCTACAGTTATGCTTCATAGCAAGTTATTGCGTGTTTTAACCCTCACATGTTCTGAAGTTTTATCCACAAATTGCAGACGTGTGCTCTTGCAGTAACCTTGTTGTTATTGGTACAGTCAAATGAGAAACGTCACTTCTCAAAGCCACGCTGCTAATAACCATGAAGCGTAGATGCAGATGTGCACCTAAGGCACTGGAACAAAGTGGGGAAATATTGTTTTCGCGAAAAATTCATGGCGCTACTAATTATGCGTGGTGATAACTCACGAAAAAAATTTAGTTGTTATTTTCTATTTGTCTGTAAAGTGGATCTTACTTGGAGCAATGCTGGCTTGAAATAGAATATAACATTTAATTTATTTCAATACAATAGAGTTAAAAGGATAAAAGAGTCTTTCATCTAATGTAATGAAGTTAAATTACTTACGTCTATTATCGGGGTAGCATAACTCCCACTATAATTACACTTACGGACAAATTGAAAACCATTTTCGGCTTACTTTTTTATGAGTTATTACTACTAATAAGTAACACACTTTAGTGAGTCATTCCTGTTTATGATCCTTTACATAATTCCTTTAAAGTTTACTGCGGAGAGTGAATGATTAGGAGAAGAAGTTCGCTTATTTTTCAGTAGCCATAAGGGTGACATTAGTGTGAAAGTAAGTAATAACTCGCCGTTTTATAAGTTGATCAGTTTATCGACGCGCAGAGTTTTTCTAATAGTATTTTTGCTGAGGTACTTTGAACCTACATTCAAGAGGAACTGGTTTCGATTCCTGGCTATGACCATCCTGATTCTGTTTTTCCAAGTTTTTCGAAACTCATTCCTGGCGATATAATAAAGGCCAAGGCCGATTCCTTTTCCAGCTCTTGTCCTCATGTCCAATCGGTGACTTATCTTATGAAGACGAAGAGGTCAGAAATATAAGGAGCAAACTTTCAAAACCTGTCATATTCACAAAAATCTGAAAATGACTTATAAATAATTTCTTTAAAGGGTTTATTATATAGGCTTACATACGAATGTATAGTGAGATTTAATTATAAAATTACCTTTCCTACAAAGAAATATGAGAGAAAAATATGTGTTATAGTTCAAAACCAGACATATCCATCGAAATGTAATGTTGCATTCAAAACAAGGGCACCAGAGATGCTGTCTATTGGCTGACGAAGAGTTACCAAATGTTGACTCTGGGGAGTTTACAAACCTTTAAAACCAGGTATGTCCTTACAATAGTACTTAAGTTCATGAAGAGACTTTGGGAAGAAGGCCAAGAACATCAGGCGACTAACAAGTTCCAGCGAGCTCTTCAGATCGGAAGAAGCCCAATTCGACAGGTATAGCCACGTGCAATAATTAAGGGCGCGGTCTACCGCAATTTTCATCACCATGTTTACCAGATATTTTTTTTTCTTATATTAGACACAAAATGTGACTAAATTTGGCTATATGAAATTTTTTATCTCTCGTGGTTTTCGCGTAATGGCTTTTTAAAGTCAAAAATTTCATGTTTCCGTTTTAAGGACCACACTAAAACCGACTGACATACAAAACTGAAAAAAATCACAGTGGATAAAGACTTCGCAGGCTACAATATGTCACGTACATAGAAACAAAGAGTAAAAATTGTTTGTACATAAATAAAAGTGCTGAAATTTGAAATCCAAATTTGAATAATTTAATAATTTCTTTAAAAAATACAAAAATATTTTATTTTGTGGTTAAACATAGCTGAATTTGTAGCCTACAACATCGTTATTCAATGTGAATTTTTTCACTGTGGTAAGTGAGTTGGTTTTAGTGTCGTCATTAAAACGGAAACATGCAAATTTTGGCTTTAACTAACCGTTACGCAAAAACTATGCGAGAGAAAAGAATTTTACAAGAGGAAAATTTGGCTACAATTTATGTCTAAAACAAGAAAAAAATCGGTACAAATATAAAAATAAAACATGGTGATGAAAATTGCGGTATACCGCGCCCTTAACCTTCCGTGTTTCATTTTCATTAGTACCGCAGCATATGAGTTTTCTCGCTTTCCTGTCAAGTTGGATAAGGTGGACACGTTTAGTTTTGAAAGGTTGCTCCTTATCAAGGTGGCCGCTGTGAACAGCTGACTGTTTCCGGTGCCGCTTCCGCCTGACAACCCTGCCGCATCGATCTTCCGACCTGCCTTTGTTACGCTCTGCCTCAAGCCAGCCAGGTGTTGCGCTTTCCAACCCCCTTCCTCCCTGCACCCCCCTGCCTCCGACCCTCCCACATCCGTTTACTCCCCTTTTTGTCCACATTCCATTCTTTTGTGGGCTGGCTGGCAGTTGGCCGTCTTCGCGTGGGACGGGCCCGAGTTATGCAAGCCTTGTGGGGAGGGGACAACGCCTTAGCACACACAGCCAATCAATAACCCGTCATGTGAATGTAGGTAGGGGGGAGGGGACAGGTGGGCTGCGGTGCATTGTCGCCCTAGAGTGTGTGTAGGAGGCTGCTAGATGCTGCCAAGAGCATGCATGCAGTATGCATGTGACCTGGGAGTATTCGCGTCGGCTGAAATAACAGGGTGGCTGACGTTAATAGTCTCCTGGCCTTCGGTCGCCAGACAGGTGTGGGCTGTCCACTGTCATGTGACTAGTTTAATAGCCCTGCCTATTTAGCTTGTAGCAACTGAGATTTGATATGGAAATATATAGTCATATGCAGAGATAAGTGTATATATTTGTGCCAACATACCCTTGAAAACACTGTAATTTCTCGCAACATGTATGATTGGGCGATACACGTCTGACATGCCGTACCTGCCCGCAGACCAATAACAGGCATTATATATTTCAAGAGCGGAATTCTTATTGGCTCAGTCAAATAGGGTAACAGCTCCAGGTACAAGCGAAAGCCAGTAATCGTATGGTAGGCTGAACGTGCGTTGAAATTCAGCAAACAGTCAAGTTTTCCCGCGATAAACCATCATCTCTAGTCATATGAAAAGAGACCTTAACTTTCATATGGGTGATATTTAGTTTTTGGTATGACATAAAAACTTATGAAATTCTGCAGAAACTGGTTTTTTTTTTTGTACAAATAGCTTTAAAAAATGAGTGTATGGTGGTAATCTGAATTTAATTGTTAAAGTATTTTAGTTCTGAGAAAACCGAGCTATTTTCGGCTCTTCTGAAAATTTTACAACTGGAAGATATGTTTCCTTTTCCCATGATTAGTCACTTATGTTAAGGGGAATGGTCCAGGACCATATTTAATTTTCAAAATTTTTCCGCTACAAGTTTTTCAGAAGGCGTATAGATATTTTTGACATTTCATGCTCTAAATGTTAGTCATCTTCACCCTTTTCACATTGTTGGATAAGATATTATTTCCGTATTATCTGGCATTTGTTGGAAGGTAAGATATACTGTCTTATGTTTTATCTACCAACAAACGTCAGATTATATTGAAGTAATTTACAATCTAATAATGTAAAATGGTGTAGTAGACTAACGTTTAGAGCATGAAATATCAAAAAGGTTGGTATTCCCTTCAGGAATGCTTGTAGTTGGAGAAATATTGTAAATTAAAGCTGGCATCATTTCGAGGTTTTTTCAACGCTAGAGGTCAAAAAACGTTTATGCAGAAAAATGATATTTTGGCATGCTATTTACGAACAATACACCAAAATTTCGTAAACATGTTCATATTAACATGCAAATTTAATATAGTAAAAATTACTATATTTGCGCACGTTAGGCAACTCGCAGAAAATAAAGTGACTTCATCAATGTTTCGGGAAAAATAAAATAAAAAGGTGTACTTCCTCTCCCTCCTCAACCAACCACTCTTCAAACCTACCCACAACGTGAACTGCAGACGTGTCAAACAACAAAATTGTTCCAGATTTCTGTTGGCTTCGTGCAATATTCGTGTAATTTACAATGCTAGGTACCCGTGTAAGGCGACTAGTATATGGAGATTACTTTTTCTGTCCAACAGTGTTATTTAATTGTATTGCAGCTGGTTATAAATCCACGTTAATTCCCGGAACTATAATGTGTGTTCACGACGTATCAGAGAATGAATGAGTTCTTGGACAAGCGACATCGCTTAAGTTTTGTTGGCAAAAAAACTTTTTTCTGTGTGACAATGAAGCCAACCACGAGAACAGAATCTCAGAGGAATACAGTAAATTGCAACGAGGAGAAACAAAACATTTGACCTCACAAAAATATGTGTTTAATCAGACCAGCAAATTAGATCTACAAAACAGTTGTAAAATTTCCAATACGAAAGATCGACGGAATTTTACAAATATAATACTAGACAGCACACACACAAAAAAAAAAACACCAATGCACGAGAAAAATTGCAACAGAAAAAAAAAACACAAACGTCTCGAAGACAATACAAATGTCAGCTAACGAAAAAATGTACATTCCGGGAATTTTAAATCTTCTGCCGTCTACAGGTTTGAAACACAACTTGTGGGAGACACCAACATAGTGGTACAAATTTTAAGTCCTAGACGTATCCAGATTCAATCGGCATGGAGGACCTGATACGTTAAATAACATGGCTCGCCGCAACACATTCCAAGGGCAGACAGGCAGGCTCCTTAATTCCAAATGCAGGATAACATGCATTCAGTGCACGCTACGTAACAACACGGGGGGCTTAACATTGTTCGTGAGCGGCAGCTCATTGTTTTCAGAGTCCAGACGGATTACCGGGGTTTTATGTGCGCAACGTAATCAACCGTTGTGCCACCCACGTGTTCGACTATATACACTTTCCTCGAGAGCGGTACTGTTTCGTCATAGCTAGCCTGCAATGCATTCGTTAGGTCACAGCTTGCATGCCTTCCGAACCCGCTACGAGGTTTTACCTAACAATTGACCAAACTGTGATTATAGACTGCATTTTGGAAAACCGTCATTATCAAGTTTATATATATATATATATATATATATAAATATATATATATGTGTGTGTGTGTGTGTGTGTGTGTGTGTGTAGTTTTACCTTAAGGGTGCCGCCTACTTGCGTGTTAGAGTCTCAGGAGCTATAAGGATGACCTTGAAGCGCTCTAATAAATGCGTTTTAATGTAAAGGAAAATACGTGTTTTTGTAAACGTAACTATTCCACATGCGCCTATTCTACCAATTTACTAAACTAAAAAAACCGTTCTGATAAGGACATAATGTCGACGCTAAAACACCATGCTCATTAAAACACTGTTTCTAAGTCATCCAAACTAGCTAACAGCGGCCTTTTCAAGCTGCCATACTTCAAAGTGTATGTAAATCTTGGACAGAAACGTGCACAGAACTTTGTTACATAATTTATATCAATATAACTGTATGGCCACCGCTTAGTGTCCCATAGTAAAAATGGTTCGGTGGGAACCTAGCACGCTAGTTCAGCGCTTGGCTCGTTGAGGTGCGGCATTTGATGCTTGCTTCGAGGTCGACCGTATAAATATTTCGCTTATGAGCCTCTCACGCGCGGCAAGGCGGAGTCCTTACTGTTCTGTTATAGTTAGAGACACTGGTAAATCGCGGGAAAAGTTGATTGTTTGCTAGGCTCCAACATGCTACGTGTAGCACTGAAGGTTTTGCACATATATTGGCTATCGTTTATATGAAGCACTGTGTCCCTATTCAACAGACCCAATTAGAATTGTACAGTTATAACTCAGAGCGTGTGTGATTTGCCAGAAAACTGTTCACACGTGTCACGATTGAAATACTACAGTTTATTGGAGACTATGTTAAATATTTTCGCGATTTTCCAGTGTCTCTAGTTATAGCTCTTCAGAATGGTATTAGGTGTATGTGGAGCAGCGGCAGAATGCAAAGTCGGGACGAACAGCACTACCCTGAGGAAACTTCGTGCTATCGACATCGTGCGAAAATCGTGAGTGACTACCGGAAATCGAACTTGCGTTCCCCGAGTAGGGAGGCAAGTAGCTTGACCACTACGCCTCAAAAGCTAATTATCGTATTACGTACAACCGTCGTTGTACATAATGTTACGCAGAGGTAACTCTTTACGTAATTTTTTTCATTTTGGTTCATTGTACAAGTACTGGTTACTTTTCAGTCGAAATGTGGATGAATTACATAAAAATGATACGCTAAAATTAGACCTAAGTATTTTTTCTCTGACAACTTGTGAAAATAAATTGGCGTACCAAATATTTAATTATCCCAGTGGTTAATTAACCCTGGTGTTCCACTGACGGGTAACACAAGTGTGAATAATTATTATTTAAAAAACTCTTAATACAAAAATAATTTTGACGTAATTTGGCAAGTGAATTTTTTACGAGGCATTTCGAATGCCGAGTAATCTGTAGATTCATTTAATATGGTTGTCTTCTCGGGATAATTTAAAAAAGAAAACATATAAAATAAATTCCAATAATGTGTGTGATACGGCTTCTCGATTGTAAACATGTACGACCCAGTTACGACACAAATACGAGAAAGGAAGTCCTTGAGTTAAATTTAAACCAGTGTTTCCAAGTCTGCTGTAAGTACGTACATGCACGCAACATTCGAGACAGGTTACGTTCTTGAATTTTTTTTCTCCCTGCTTGTTGACTTGTACAACACCTTCGCACCGGAGCTACAGGTGAAATACAAGCAGGCAATTAATTTGAATCGTTCGGAAACCCGCACGCAATGACAGCTACTACAGCTGTTTTTTTGTCCTCTCTCCAGAAGGCGATGCAAGAAAGTGGCTAGCGGTTCTCGTTGCGTGTAGCAGGATGCTTGTCAGACATATCAATCATGTTTAATTATTGTGATTTGTGCGTAGGGCACTGGTAGGGTGCTTGACACTTGTAACTTGTAGTTACTTGGCTATGATTGGCTGTAAGCCGCTTCTCGGAGTTCTGTCCGTTGAGGATCTAGACTTCAGCTCAACCTCTATCCTGCCATCACAAATTGTTTTATAATAATATTGTAAATTCACATTTATTTTTAACGGGAATGTTCTTGCACTATATAGACGTGTCTTATATTTAATTAAAAATTAAAGTACCGATAAATCTATTTTCAATAAGTACCTAGTTGAAAATCTGATTTTTTATGCGTAAATAGGCCTATATTAATAATAAAAAATTAAAAACATATTTTGTTGATTCTCACATTTAACCAATTGTTAAATAATTTATTTTGCATAAGTGAAAAAGTGTGTGATAAGTTTTCTAGGAACTACTGTACAAATGCATCATTGAAGTAGAATGTAAAATTTTATTAAGTAAAATAATTATATGTTTGTTTTAAACTATTTGTTTTAAACGATGGAAATGAAATAGTTTTCAACAAACTCGTTGCTAGAAACAGTTTAAAACAACCTGTTTAAAACATTTTGTTTTATTAAACATGCCAACCCTGATTAATTTCGACCCCTTTCGATTACAGTTTCCTTCATCATTATGTCAATAAACCTGATTTTTTTTTTTTTTTTTTTTTTTTTTTTTTTTTTTTTTTTTTTTTTTTTTTTTTTTTTTTTTTTTTTTTTTTTTTTTTTTTTTTTTTTTTAGTTTCGAATTTTTTTCCCTCTTGTCTTGGCAATCAAAACGTACATTTTCATACTGCACATAGGTTTCCTGGGAAGTCAATACAGAAAAATTATAAAATGATAGCCTTTGATTATAGTGATCTACTTTGTGAGCAAATACTTACCCCCAGTGACGCATTACTTAAATCACTTCCTGCAGAATCAGAAGTAAGGAAATTCGACGTCAGGTACAACAGGAAGTAGGCAAAGAATTGTTTGCAGTCGAATTTTTACTGCTGGCTTTCGAAAACCTAAAAATATGTAACAAACTTTTTAAATGATAGTTCATAATCCACAATGAAATTTCACGTATATTCTTGCGAAGGACGGAGCTATGATTGATATTGGAACACTTGACAAACCTGAAACCTACAATTACGGCAAGCAAACTCAAGAGCCAACATTTACACTAGATAAACGTTACTGCTTTAGTCTAAACATTGTATTGGTTAATTTGCCATGTTATTTTATTTCCTATCGCTAAAATTTACAGTTATTTTTTTAGCTATACTGTAGGCACATGGGAACTTAGTGTGTAATGTAATAATAATACAGGCATCTCTCTAAACTAAAAGACAAGTTGTGGACTTGTGGAGTAAATTGTTCAGGTACAGCGGTATCAGTTAAGAAGATATTTTCCTGGACTTGTATGTATGCTACTCTCCTCGTAACTAATTTAATGTTTAGATTTTGATATTGAGAGCCAACCATGACATGCATGAGCAGTTAATAGGGTCTTTGAAAGTTGCCGTGTGCTTGCTTTTTTCCGTAATCTCTGACATGAGACTGAAAAAGTAAGTAAATATTGAGTTAATCACTAATTACGATCTGACAGATCACAACAGTAATGATGGTAAGAATATTTGACGTTTAAATAATTTTTAATACATTCTATGTTGCCTTACTTGACTTTGTTTTTAAATAATTAATATTAAGTTGTCTCCATACCTGCGCGTCAAACGTGTCGCGGCGAGTGACGGCTATTCTTATTTGACGAAACTTTTTAACAAACATTATATTTGTATATATACGAAAAAAACACACATTTCAATCTATGTCGCTATAGTTTTAAAAATTCAGTACATTAACTAGAAACATAATTTTCTAGCTCCTGAAATTTACCAAAAATAGCTTTCCCAGACCGCAGTGTCTGTTAAAGTAACAACTGGTTTCTAAAAACACATCTATAGAAACAAGCGTTAGGCTTTGAACTACACTGGCCACAAATAAAATAATGTGGTCACCGCTTAAAGTTCTATAGGTAAAAGGATAATAGTAAAGCATTGCACACCAGCTGAGTGGCTTGCACGGAGAGGCGATAATGCATTATATATGTCGGTGAACGGCAACCTTACCGCTCCTGCCTCACATACACACACACACACACACACAACCGCAGTTTTCCTAGGGAAGCCACTTAAACGTATGTCGCAAACAGTTTTAACAAAATCCAAAAATTTAAGGGAGTTACCACCTTATGAACGGTTTGTTGTACCTTGTAGTGGAGAACAGATGGTGCGCTTGCGCCGACTGCTGGAGTTGGAGACGCTGCCGGACGAAAGAGAGAGAGAAAGAAAGAGAGAGTAAGCAAGTGATGTGGCCTGCGCCCACGCCATAGAGCGAGAGAGAAAATATCGCTCCCGGCTGCTCGCAATACCGAGCAAGAGTGAAAAGTGCTGTACCGATCGCTCGCTCCAACATCATTCACACCTGTCGTTCGCCACCACTGCAACGACTGAGAATTCACCCCTCTTCCTACCTCACGATAGTGTTTTGAGCTCACTGAAAGTATCAAAACAGCTCGGTGGCAAAAAAAATCGTTGTGTGTTTCCCCGTGTGCTACAGGCTATGATTTCTTTTGCACATCCTGTCGGCATAAAGGAAACAGAGTGAGCGAGACAGACAGAGAGAAATGAGGGGTCAGTGCAAGTACTGCGGGAAGCCCTTTCTCCACATCTGTCTGCGATATCCTTTTGTTCTGGAATGCTGTGTTACATCCCCCCCCCCCTCCTCTATCCTTGTTCGAGCACCCGGTCTCGTTTCCGCTCCACATTGTGATCATTCCCGGAGACCTGCGAAGAGTAAAGAAATATCAAAGGAAAAAAAAGGAAGATAAATTAATTCTACTTAAGAGGGCATGATACATAATTCACAGCTAAAGGCATCAGTTTAAAATTGTAGGTTTCTCGAAGCTAATAATAATAAAATAAAAGAACAGCAAATCTTAGACAGTATATTTTCTTTCTGAGCAAACACGTTTTTATTGAGTAACGTACAGTAGATTAAAATATTTTTTATTGTTTTTTTTTCTCTACTACACACCGTTACAGACGTGGCTATTTTGTGAATTAATTTGAGGAGATTAACTTGATTTCAAACTGACGTAAAATGACGTCAACTACCACCACTGATGCACGACTTATTCTACGCCCGTCTGTAAGCCACAGAGACAATTATAACAAGCAACAATGAGCAGGTGCAGTAAAGTGCATTATTGAAGAGAACGTGCAGCCAATTAGCAGCTGACGTCGACTTGAGTATACATAAGGTATCTGTGTAGTACAAGACCGTGGCAGCCGAATGGTCAAGTTTTAGGCCCGGAGGCCAGCACACCCTCCTTCCACCCGCATTGAAACTGTACTCGGACGTGTGAATCAATGCACGGCACATATCCTCTTCTTTTCTTGCGACTCCTCTTGATGATCTTGTGCCTCTGCTAGCATAATTACTAAACACGGCTTTCTGCCGGTAATCCATTTAAAACTTGCCCTTCTCGCCAATTAGTGTTCGCCCAGACCCAGTTTTAATTAGGCCTTTACCGAGGCGGCACCTTATGGGTCATCGGAACCTAATCTTTCTAGCGTCTTTCCTGCCTTTTACTCCTGCTCCAGTTGTCTTAGCCATTAGCCGAATGGTCAGACCACTCGCCTCCCTCCAAGGCGGTCCAGGTTCGATCCTCGGCGGAGTCGGTCACGTGGGAATCGTGCTGGACGATGTCGCTGGCCGGAAGGTTTTTCTCGGGGGTCTCCCGTTTCCCCCGCCCCCCTGCGCCTTATCTCACGTAATCCTCCCGGGATAAGCAGATACCTACGGACGCCCAGTCAGAAATCTGCATTAGGGGTACAATTTCGTGGCCCTCGGGTAACCTTCTCGCACGCTATTGTTTTTATTATTAATTATTTTTATGTCCATCCGTGAAGTATATTCTGCAGGTAAGTCAACCTTCAACATGCCTCGCAGGCGCGCTGGAGCGAAATTTTGAGTTGGAAAAAGGAGGGGGGGGGCAAAGATTAATGTACGTTGCGAATATACACGTACCCCCCATAAAAGCGGGGGGTCCGAGCTCCTTACATTAAGGTACAAAACGGTGCAATGTAGATGTTTCCAAACAAAAAATATTGAGTAACTATAAAACAGCCATAATCACAACGAATTTTTTTTTTCAAATAAAGTTAGAAATATATTACATATACCCTAAAATATGGGGGGAGGGGTTAAACACATGCTTTACCCCCCCCCCCCCACTGCTGCCCCCGCGGCCCTGGCGTCACTGCGACTTCATGTATGTACTTACTGCAGCTTTGTCGGATCCACCCTATAGTTGAACTGCTTAGCTTACTGTTGCAACGTGGATATAGGGTAAAATGGTTAGGGCAAATTTCCAGCTTGAGTGGTATAGTGATTAACCCCGAGTAGAGTATTCCGGGCGTCCACTAAGTCACGTAAACCTGAATTGTTTGCAGGTGTTTACACGTAACCTAGTGATCGAGCAGACCTGTCCACGTTGCTGTCCAGACCTGCCTATCTCTTGCAGGTTACTTAAGAGGCAGTGTCAGGTGTTTCAGGCGCATATATGCAACCCGCATTAACCCCATATAAATCAAGGTTAACTTTACGTTCTCTACAGCAATAAAATTATTACAAATATCAACATTATCTTCACGTTTTATAAGAGACATTGCTACAAATTTTACGAAACGTTTATTTAGTATCACGGTGCTAATGTAACCGTTTGTTAGGCTTCATTTTCCAGAACGCAGCTCTATTAATAACGACTGTGTCTTTGATAAAGCCCGAAGATAACGTTGTTATTTGTAATACTTTTATTGCTATAGAGAACGTAAAATTAGCCTTGATTCATATGGAGTTATTGCGGGTTGCATACATGTGCCTGAAACACTGCCACGGCCTTACGACAGGTTAGGGTTGTCATCGATCATTTATACTACTTTTACGATAACTATTTTTTTAATTCCTAACGATAGCAGATAAATAAAAAGACTGTCGCACAGTATATACTATGTTAAGTAATTTATTTCCAAGACAAAATACACACTGACTTAAACTAATCATACAATTAAGAAAGTTTCAATTAATCACCAAATTTTTCAAATCTATATAATTTTTTTGCCTCGAAAAAATTATACTGTATACTAACCCTGTACGATATCTGCCCGAGATATCTTGGGTTGTAAATCAGTTAGAAAAAGAAATTAAAAAATAAATAAAAAAATAAAATATTTTTTAAAAAAATAATTTTTGAGAGCTCTATATATATTGCCTAAAGACACATTTATTGTTTAATGCATTTAAAATCATTGAACATTTTTTTCAAACACTGTAAAAAAGCTTGACACTAAAGGGGTTAAAAAGTATTTTTTATTTTTTATTTTTTTTTTTTAACAAAACTGTGGAACAGTTTTTAGAGTCTTGCTCTCGTTTAGGAATAAAAAAACTATCATCAGGATAGAAGTAGAAATTATGGATCACGACCTTAATAAACCGATGGCCGAAAGTAGGGCCTAAAAATGGGGCAGTACTTGGAAATCGGTAATTGAATAATCGTAATTTAATTTAATTTTTTGTAATACTAAACAACGTTTTTTTTTATTATGTTTCGTGTCTTAGTAAGGAATGGTAACTGCTGGAGACCTGAAAAAATTGCGTTTTATTTTGAGCACAAGCTAGGGTACGAGCAACTGCAGATTCCTATCGGTTTTGCAATTGGCTCTTGCCTTGATCGGCATATCTTGGAGGACGCTGAACCAATAGCAAATAAGCAGGTAAATGCTGGCCTAGTAGTGTGGTATCACTGTGACAGTGAGCAGCCAATGAGCAGCTGATGTATGCTTGAATACACACAGTGAACCCGTGAATTTTTCCGATCTGTAGAAGAACTTGCTAGAGCTACCGATTGTGCATTGTGATTGCTGCATAAACTATTACTGTTCGATTTTTTTTTTTTTTTTTGCGTTTCATGGCATTTGCTCGAAGTACGTAAAGAAATTAGCTGAGTAAATAGAAAGTGTTAACTCCGTACAAATCCATCCTCGAAACTAGAACTGAGGGGTGGGGGGAGAAAGAGAACCAGTAGTTTAATACGTTGACTTACAATTACTTACAGGCTATCGTACGACCCGATCGTTGGAACAATCTCTCTGATTCGCCCAACGGTGTAATTTGCCGAGCGCGGTGCAGCCCTTTCGCGGTGTTTTTACGCACGACGGAGCGCGAGGGAAACACTCCTAAATGGTAAACAAGACCTGGAGGTCGTGAAGTGCAGAAAGCCACCGCCCTACCGACCTCAACACAAGGTCTTGCCGGCCTTTCTAGGATTCAAAGATCAACGACTTCGAAACCGCAACTATCAGCATGTAAATACATTGTTGTGTTTTTAAGTATAGTTTGTCTCACGTAAGAATTCCTGTTTTTCACATTTCTGAAGATTATCACACGTACACATTTGTACAGAGAAATCTTTACATTTTGATGTACTGCACAGTTTGAGAACAAAATTTGTGTGTTTGTGCAAAAATAACTTGTGGCAAAGGAAAACACTGCTCTATTCCATGGCGATATCTGTAAAAAGAGCTGCCAACACAACTATAAAACAAGTTGAATTCTTACGTGAGACAGACTATAGTGCCTTGTGGACTTGCATATCAAATAATGTAAGGTGAGGCTCAGTCATCTTTCAAGGTAACGGTTTCGGCAGATACCATTTTCTGCGTTGAAAAGTAGAATGTATAAAATGTATTGATACAGGAATAAAAATTCGGGGAAACAACATTTACCTTCTCTATTTTTTTAAGGCATTTGCCCACAGTTTTCAGGGATTGTGATTTGAAATGTATAAAAACAAAAAATAAATAAATTTTTGTATTAAAAAAATTTGAAATTTTTAAATTTTCGTTTAAAAATTCAGCATTTTTTATTTAATTAAAAAATCTTTTATTTTTTGTTTTAATATGTGTCAAATCATAGCCTACAACATTGTTATACACTGCATTTTTTCGGTTTGGTATGTCAGTTGGTTTTAGTGGCGTACATAAAACCGTAAAATGCAAATTTTGATGTTTACGACTAATTACGCAAAAACTATGAGAGATACAAAAATGTCCTGAGAGGAAGATTTGATCGTAATTTATGTCTAAATTAAGAAAAAAATGTTCTGGTGCAAATATAAAAATATAAATAGACGTTGACATCTGAGGTGAACCGCGCCCGTAAAGTACTATATATCTAACTGAAATTGATGTGTCTATGATTGTGTCTACCAACATGAAAAAGTAAATATAGCGTTTTAAGTAACTCTAAGGTTGGCTGTAATTTAGAACATGTTCCGTATTACTCGAATTAATGATATTGTACGTCGGTAATGTGGCTGCCTGCCTAGGTCACCGAATGGTGTGCAAAGTTTTGGTCGATAGAAGGTGTTTTATTGTTTAAAAACGGTTTTAGACCTTAATAGGATTGCTAAATCACATATTTTCACCATTTTCAGCAGCCAGATAATATACTTTAATTATTAGTGGTGTACTCAAAATGGGTTCACACATGTGTAACGTACTTGAATTCTATTCCTGAGAAGACATCTCTCATGTGCGTAGAGCAGTTAACGAATATTCTTGTAACTGCAGAATCTATGCACAGGAGGCTATCTTAATATTACACCGTAAAATTATTATCTCACCATTGACTGTGTCACAGAGGCTAGTTCGCGGCGAAAAGACGGCACGCCGCAGAACAGTGACCTTGCGCATAGAGGTTAGGACGAGGTTGATGCCCGAGCTGAATCGCCCTTATCGCTGCCGCACGTCTAAGGCCTCGCTCACACTAGAGGTCTTAAACTTGTTCAGTTAAATACATTCAGCAGCTATGTTTGATCATGTATACGCTAAGCGTGTTTGAGAAGTTACACAACTAAACAGAACAAACACAGTGAACTTTCTAACCTCAACAAACTTGAAACAGGAAACGTACCATATCTAATTATTATCACATCTACACTCAACATTCCTGACTTTTCAATTATCATATTGCTGCTGTGCGTGTAAAGTGATTATAAATATTTTACACTTAAAAGTTGACATAATTTAACGAGTGCAAAATGTCAGACCAAAAGTCAGCCATATTTGCTACACAGATCGTTGCTCCAAGCAGCGAATAGGAGAGAAGCATCGAAGATACGTCATTCAAACTACATGTGAAACCAGTTTACTTTGAACGAGAAGAGACTGCGATCGGAACTTGTTCCTAGCTCGTGTAACCGCTTCATAAAACTGGACATGTTCAAGTGAAGTAGATGTGTGTCCAGTGTGACCGCGGTCTAAAGGTGGGTTCACAATTGGTAACATAGCAGTAAGCATAGAACATAGGTCTTTCGCACATTAACTAACCTCTATGTATTCTTACCTACCAATTCACCACTGCAAAAAAGTGGTCGTGTGCATAAGAGATGCTGGCGTAGGAAATAGTAATATTTCATTTCTTGTGCGTACGCATAGAACAGCGACTAATCACACCAAATGATTTTGTGAATGTCCTCCATGTTGGTTTAACCTCCAAAGATACACGAGAACAAAACAAAGTTATAATAAGAAATTTTAATGTTAAAAATTATGTCTGTATATTGTAAATAGTGTTTGTTTCTGTATTTACTTTTATCTGAAAATACAATTCCACTTGAAATATGTTTCAATGGCCTTTGGTTGACATTTATTCTACAAGGAATATTTCAGATTCGTCGAAAAAAAAATGCCATTGGTCAAACGTTTAAGTAAGAATCCAATTGTGAACTAATTTAGCACAAGACCTCTGGTCGTGCATAGTTTCTACTGTTATGTTATATGTTCTGTGCTTATGTTTTTCAGTTGTGAACCTCGCTACGTTATTGTATGTTTGTCGGACGCGGTGTTGCCACACACAGCGGGCCGGAAGCGGAAGCAGGCAGCGCGGAACACAGCATCTCTAGAGGAGTATTGTTGTGCCGCGATGTGTTTCGCATCCTTGCTCTGTTGGCACCGCGTCTGCCTAGATTCCGTTATGTTCTGTTTCACATCGTTTCTGTCAGTTTTTACTTTTCTTATACATTCATTATTCATTATTTAAGTTGCAGCGTGTTCGGGGTTGGGTTTTTCCTCATAGTCCAGTAAATGCACGTTCACAATGTTTATCTACACTTACGACTAATTGGTTTATTGACTTTTAAGAAGGCGTGGTACATAATTTAACGCTAAAATCATCAATCGGACAGTGTTATGCAACAAAGAACCAACCCTCAAAATTTACAAAGAGAAATTCAATCTAATATAACAGCCACTAAGCTGTTTTCTTTTAATTATAAAAAAAGAAATAATATATAATTAATTTGACGTTATTCATCAAGTAGGGGTTACGGAATTCCTGTGAGTCGATTAACATTTTTCTATTCTTTAAAAATGTTTTAGTGGATTATGGGTTGGTTCCTTGTTGCATAACACTGTCAAAATTATTTCCAGTGTTACGAACTTCTGAGGCACAATCTCTGACGCCGGAACCTCGTGCATTTAACTGCGGCGCAAGAGATCACGCGTAACGAATGAGTAATTCTGGGTAAATATTTACTCACAAATTGGCAGATACCATTATCTAGGAGTGTTATTTTGTATTTTATCCACATTGTCTGTTTCTCGAGATATGCAACGGATTGTTCGGAATGGAGGTCTACAAATACGTTGACCTTTGCTACGGCGTAGCGTTAGAACAATAAGGTCACCGCTTTAAGGGATTGTTCCCGAGTTTTTTTCAGACTGGTGCCAATAACTCAAATATTTTTTAATCAAAAGTTTTGAAAAAAATTTGAGTTAATGTGCAATCACACGATGCACAATAATGTGGACGCTTTTTTTTTTTTTTTTAAATAATGCACCATTCGCCAGCAAAAAAAAAATAATTTCCTTCATTTTTGCTTATTTTCACGACGAAAAACGTGGTATTTTGGGTAATGAAATGTAAAAAACCGTTCAGTATAATTCTACAAAAAAATTCAGCTACAAATTATAACATATAAATGTCAAAACTGTGCAGCGAAATTTTGATACGAGTATTAGGTAGCAATAAAAAAAATATTTTCGAAATCACTGCAAAACTCAGTAACAAGGCCTTATGTCCCACAGTAAAACCGTAACACCGGGAACACTGTGTACGCGCTTACGACGTAGATTCGATATCTAAATACGTATGCCGGCCGACGTCGCTCGTAACGCCTCATTGATTTTTTCGCCTCATACAAACACACCCTCCACAAGGCGGACGCCTTAATTTAACCGCCTAGAAGGCATATTTTTGACCCTTAATTAATAATACATACACCCCCATATAACATGTGGCATGCAAGACGCGTGCAAATACCCGACCAAGGGAGGGGGTGTCGATCCTTTAAGGTGGTACAGAAGGTAAAGTGTTATGTTAAGGTTGAAGGGCTTTACGTCTCGTCGACATCGAGGTCATCAGAGACGGTGACACACGTGGTACAATGACAGGAGCTGGAAGATCTGGGACGCCTTAATTAAGGAACCATCCCAGCATTCGCCTAGAGTGATTTCGGGAAACCATGGATAGTCGAAATCAGGACGGCCGGAGACGGAGATCGAACCCGGGTCCTTCCGAATGCGAGGGGAGGTAAAGGGATTGGTCCGGATGTACACGGTAGCTTGCTACTGGAGTTATATGCCTGGTTTCGCACATGTTCACATCGGAGAAAGTACCTACCTACTTGCCCCCCCCCCCCCCAACATCCTGCCATAGGTTCCCCTGGGGGGGGGGGCGAAGCGACTGGTCGTGATTCGCGGCCGCACGACGGCCCCAGTAACGAGTTCCCCCGGCACCAGCTCTCACGTATTTTCACGGGAAAAATCTTCCCTGACCTTGAACCGCGGCTCGCGAGTATGCCGGAAACGAGGACGTGACCCCTCCTTCCTGCTCACAGTCCCCCCTCCCCCCTTACTTAGGGGCTGCGGTTCTTGGCCGTAATTGGGCAACTCGACCGCCGGCGATTACCGCGGGGGTGGGTGGAACTTTCCCTGTCAGGAGCGAAGTGTGTGTGAAATTGATTTCGTTGGAAACCCCACAGCGAATTCCAACGCGAGGAAGATGGGGCGAGAGAAAGAGAGAGCGAGATAAGGTTGCTTTAGCAAAACGCGTTATTATTATTATTATTATTATTATTATTATTATTATATTATTATTATTATTGATCTTTATTGGTAGAAACCTACAAATATGGTGTTATCATCTGACATCAGACTGGACCCGAAGTTACTGTGAGATCATCTGACAGCTGTGTTGGTCTGCAGTTTGTGTAGCGCGCGTGAAATACGTTTTCAAACAAAGATGTAAGGTTAACTTGAAAATGCCCATATCTGTAGAGCCCGGTAGTTTTCGCGAAAAGATTTTTGCATCACTTTGTTTCAGTGCCTTACGTGCGCACCTGCAGCTCTGCTATGTGGTCAGTGATTGGATGCCGTAACACCCAGCGGCGCAGTTACCCGTGTACTGATTGGCACAGTCAAATGAATAACGACTCTACACAAAAACACTCTGCCAATAACCATGAAGTTGAGCTGCAGGTGTGCACGTAAGACACTGAAACAAAGTGGGGCAAACATATTTTCGTGAAAACTACCGGGCCCTATATAGCTGGTAATGTGGGAGACGTTTAACAATACGAGTGGTCGGAGCTAGTAAAGTCATGGATAGAAACGAGAAAAAATTCGCTGGTTCACTGACCTGTGTAGTAAGTAGACAACAATTACTGATAGGCTGCTCGCTGACACAGTGATACCACACTACCGGGCCTATGTACAGCTACTTCTTTATTATTGGCACAGCATCCTCCGAGAGGTGTTAAATACGGCAAGAACCAATTGCGAATTTGGCACGCGTCTACAGTTGTATGACTCTTAGCTTGTGCTCAGATCAAAACGCGAATTCTTCAGGTCTCTAGTCATGGATAGAGCCACGATTTTATGGCGAAATTATTTTTGCATCAATTGGTTTCAATGTCTTCTGGGAACATAGACAGCTCTGCTTCATGGTCAGTGATTGGATGTTGAAGCTCTCACCTGCCTTGGAGTTTTACTGACATATCACAGCTGTATGGTTACACAAATGTCTCATTCTGATTGGTGCAGTCAAATGACAGACCATTCCGAACAAAGACACGATGCCAATAACCATGAAGCAAAGCTGTCGATGCATGTAAGTTAGTAAAACAAAAAAATGGTGCAAAAATATTTTCGCTGCAAATTCGTGGCTCTAGTCATGGAGTGTTTTGGGGGAGTGTAGGTCAGTTGGTTCTAATCTGTCGCTAAATAATAACATGAAAGTTGCACGTCTCTATTGATTTCAGTACTCTATGGTTTCCCGATATCTCTTCAAGAAAATGCTGTGGTGATTATTTCTCAACAAAAGCCATGACCCTTTCCTCTTCTAGTTCCTGTCATTGTGTTACACCGTCCAGTGGTCTTACCTGAACTCACGCTAACGCATAGAATTGAAAGATGATCGCTCTCCAAGTTACTTAAGTAGAGGTCGGAAATATTCGTGGGTTCACTGACATATAGGCTCATGGGGATAGCATAAGGTCTGAATGTAGGCGAGGGGAGTGTAGCCAAGAGGGGGGAGGTAGCCACCAAATTAGCCAGCCGCCATACTACTTTAACCTCAAAAGTACACATCTGACTGGTATTTTTATGGTAAATTAAGGTATTATGTTCTTTAATTGATGTTTTAGGTTGAAAACTATATTTTAGCCCTGTTTGCACACCTCCTAACTAAGATTTCTTCAATTTTTTAATTAGTCGGCCATATTGATACCACCCGTGTCAAGCGTTTGTTTGGTTACAATTCCCGGCGACATGCTCCATCTGGTCCCTTCTAACATCTTTGTGTAGGCTAGTCTCCAAGAATATTTATGTACTTAAGTAGACACCAGTTGCTCATTGGTTGCTTGCTAACACAGTGATACCACACTACTGGACCTGCATTTACCTGCTTCTTTATTGACTCAGCGTCCTCTAAGAGGTGTTCAATAAGTCAAGAGCCAATTGCGAAGTTGACACGAATCTACAGTTGTTTCAAGTCAAAACGCGAATTCTTCAGATCTCTATACAAAAGGCGTTTACCAAGGTCACTGAACTTGCCAATTTTTCTCCTCTCTATGCTAGAATTCCAACAACTGCATGTTAGGGTCACTTTCGCAATGGGCAACTTGAAAAGAGGCGGAGCTTCAGTCTGGTGTGGGATACAATTCCTATCTCCATGGATACCGCAATCGAACATAACCTTCATACAGGCGTTCAGCTTCACATGTCCCTGATGAAATTGATTATTTGTTTGAAATTTGCCGCTTATTCAGGTAAAAACTGATTTGCGTATCTTAACCATGACATGAAACCAATATTTTTTTACACTTGCGTGCAAGTCTGTGAGTGCATCTTTGGTTTCTGCCATCACTAACCAACAAATCAGCGTGTTTGTAAACAAGCTTTGTTTCCCACAGTACTCTCCCTTGCGGTGTGACGTCAGAGGGCGTGTACCTCAAGTCGTCCATTGGCCTTGGTTGTATTTGATACCTCCTGGAAGTCTCTGAGTCTGAGCCAATAATGAAAACGTACCTAAATGCAGGCGTTTGTCACTATGTCAACGAGCAGCCAGTGAGCAGATATTCTTGGAGGCTAGCCTATAGGTCGGCGAAGCCCCGATTTTTTCCGGTCTCTAGTAATTGATGATTGTCTTCCGCGTATACTAACCTGTCACACCAATCTTCTCTGTCTTTTACGCGACCTTCATGTGAAACGTAAGACATCAGAAACTATTTAAAACTCTGAAGTATAAGAGTGTCTCCGTGTTGGAATATGATCTCGACGTGCGCATGCATGAGTGCCGTAAAAAGCTCACGTCATCGCGTGTTATGGACGTAACTTGAATCTTGAAGCACGTAATGGAAAGTTGTTACACATTATATTGTTTTCTTTCTGTACACTATACTGAGCTGTACAGTTGTCCGAGAAAATTAATACTCGGAGCGAAAGTTGTGTTACATTTCTTAACAACTCCCAAATGTGTCGAAGTGTAGGTGAAATTGGCTACCGTAAAACGGTATGTTTCTATGTACGTCAACTGGAAGTAAAAAATTAAACGTATTCTCATTCAGCCATTAACATTTGCAATTGTTTTCAAGTATTATTATTAAACTCAAGGCTGCCATATGGTGGGGAAAAAGTTTTTTAAGTGTTCTAGATTACCTTGTGTATCTCATGTTACCTCGTTTTGCGACATGGTTAAATTTATCTCCTCAAAAGCTATGCTCAAATCGTCGGTTCAGCCGATAACCGAGTGAGTGGTTCAATGGTTAAACTCTTCCAATCTAGTAGGCATAGGTTCGAATCCCGACCTGACCATCCTGATTTCGGTTTTACAGGGTTTTCGGAAGTTACAGCCAATCAAATTACAGTATGCGAATTAGTTATGTTGATTGCTAACACAAAAAACATTAGAAACCTTACTTTATTTCTAATTTCTTCAGACACAAAGAATAACAGTGAAATTCGGGGTCGATATAATGTTATCAGTTTAGATAATTTCAGCCACCTATAACCTACATTGTGCCAACCCACGCTTCGCTCATCAACCGTTAACACCACCCGTCAATTGTGCCAGAGGTATTTCTATTGCCTGGTATATCGCCGGCGATGAAAGATGGGAAAATGGATGGTGAGAGGGTAAGGTAAGTGCTGAGTTATGTGTTGTCCGTTGGTCGGGTCGTTATTGCTTTGTCACGTCGGCACGACAGGCCTGCTGTGTGAAGTCTACCCGGGGACAGATGGCTGACCGCGCGAGAGCCGTCTGTCCTCTCGGCCGCCGGCGTTCCACTGTCCGTTACTTGCCCCATTTCAAACTGTGCTCGCTTCCACTCACACCAGCACCTCCAACTATAGCTCGTCTTTCGAGCCTTCTCCGTGAGGACCCGTGTCTTACTCGTATACGTAGATACAGGGAAGATTCACCGGCATGTAGGCTAGCCTACAAGTATCTGTATCCACTCGTAGACAGCAACTTTCCGTGGTCAAATACGGACGTGTTATATTGAAACCAAACAAACTGTCAACATTTCTCGAGGTAAATTAGAGACTACCTATTAATAGGGCTAGGAATATTATCCTGTGTATACTGAGACCCTACCATTTGTCCATTACCTGCTACTCCTTCAGACAGCAGACAATGAACGAACAGACGGGTCTTAAGTATGCATAGGACATTGGATTCTAGCACGCAGGTCATTGAACTCGCGAATTATTCATAGCCCTACCGATTAGTCACCTTGTTTAAAGTCACGATTTCGTCGTTAAAAAAATTTTGCCCCATTTTATTTTAATGCCTTTCGTGTAGGGAATCCCTGAGTTTTCCCAAACATATTTCTACATCAGCTTGTTTCAACGTCGACGTCACAGAATATTTAGGAATCCAGATGTGAAATAGCCGGTAGGCCAGCGAACTCAGTCACACACGCCAGCGAAATTGCCTCCGTGGCCAGCAACATGGCGGAAACACCTACTGCCAATCAGCGTGAGGCAGCTGCTCTGAATCGGCAGCCAGGCCAATAGGAAACCTACCGTAGCATGCAGGAACCAAACATACTCGGGGCTGGTATCAACAACCTCGGGCAGCCAAAAAGCGGCGAAGTTCGTCCACGAGCCGCAACGTCATTTCGCGTGTGTATTGCTATATAGTCTGTTAAATGTTATTGGATTGTGGATGTATGCCATTGCTCATGTTTAGCTGATCAAACCTGTGTTGAATGACAAAGTACGAAAACAAACATATATATATATATATATATATATATATATATATATATAAAACGCACCCAAAAACATAAAAAAAAAGTAATCCCAGAGAAATTCTGTCTTTTTTTTTTTTTGTAAAAGTTATATTAGACAACAAAGAATTCTAGAAATGGAATTCGGTCGCAATCCTCGAAACGTCGCATTTTTTCTTCGGTTGTAACTTGTGTTGTGTTGTCTATTGTCTTGTGTTTGTTGTTCACTGTTCACTGCTCTTCGTCTATTTCCATCTTGTTTCATACTGGGAATCTGGTTCTATATTTGTGTCTGTATTTTGTGTATGTCTTTGTGTCTGGGTGTTGTGTCGATATTCGACTGAATTCCATTTCTAGAATTCTTTGTTTTCTAATATACCTTTTATTTAAAAAAAAAAAAACAGAAATTTCTCTGAGATTTCTTTTTTTTTTATATATTTTTTGTTCGCGTTATATATATATGTATTTTTTTTTTGTAGAGCCACCAGATAAGTGAGAGTTAAATCATCATATTATCGATCATGAGGCGGAGCTGCTGCAGATGTACACGTAAGGTATTGGAACCAATTGTTGCCAATCTCTTTTCGCAATAAAATTGTGACTCTGACCATGAGCATGTGGTATTGACGCCTGGAGGGATCAAGCAATGGGGGTATTCTCTTGTTATTGGGACCGTGTTACTGAACAATTCGCTCCTAGCCACTTGAACACTGCTGACTGGAGTGAACCTGCACCTTATAGTCCAATAGTTCCACAGACAACTCAAACAAAAGTTGTGTAAGATAGACTAGTCATTACTAAGTACAGCATCCGTTGTTGGAACACATCCACGCTACGCCGCGAAGAGCTATGCTCAGTTTTTATATGAGCTGCAGCGAATTTCTTGTTAGTTTTTTTTTTTTTTTTTTTTTTTTTTTTTTTTTTTTTTTTTTTTTTTTTTTTTTTTTTTGTTCGTACGAGCCGCCTCGTACGCATTAATTTACGGCGCTTCTGTCACTCCTGTTTCCACTGAAAACGCAGTGTTGCCAAGTGGTGCAGATGAAAATTTGCTGGCTGAAAAATCTGTAAAACTACTTACTATATTACGACAGACACTTAGTATTTTTTGTTATTTTTTAATGTAAACAAATAATTCTATGTAACGGTATTCAGAAGTTAATGTTTGTGACAGTAAATAATATTTTTAAATTATTATTCTAAACGAGATGGTCTTCAAAAGTGCTAATTATTTCGCGAACCACCTAAAATAAAAAAAAATGGGGGGGGGGGAGAGAAAGAATTTTGCTGAGAAATTATTTTAAAATCGGCTTTATGACAGAACTCTCACATTCTATGCCTAGTTGAAAACGTCTATGGGTCTATGGCCGTCTTTAGTAGAAGGCCGGAGTCTGGAATGTGGCAACGCTGCATCGGGGGCCTGCTGCTTGTCACTGCCCTAGTCTCTGCAACGTGTATAGATGCAGCTTTAGAGACTGACTAGGGCAGCCAATGAGCGACCGGCAGCCAGGCCTCCGATGCAGCGTTGCCACATTCAAGACTCCAGCCTTCTACTAAAGACGGCCATGGTAGGAGCCAGAAAATTTCGCTGATACAGTGACCTACGTATTAGAATGCACTGTCCTATGCATACTCAACCCCCTCTACGTACTGGAACAGCAGACAATGAACGAATAGACGGGGCTTAAATATGCATAGGACAATGGATTCTAGCCTGCAGGTAATTGAATTCGTGAAAATTTCCAGAACCTAGCTATGGGTAGAGATGGTGGTAAATCGCGAAAATGTTTTGTGCCAACATACCCTTGAAAACACTGTGGTTTTTTTTACAACACATATGATTGGCTGATGTACGTCCGACACAACGTAGCTGTCTGCCGACCAATATCAGGCATCAAATATTACAATAGCGGGGAATTTTATAGGCTGAGTCAAATAGGGTAACAGCTCCACGTACAAGCGAAAGCCAGTAATCTTCTGGTAAGAACATGTGTTGAAATCCAGCAAACAGTCAAGTTTTCCCGCAATAAACCATCACCTATGGGTCGTCGACCCTGCATATGCGGTAGCAGAATTATAGTACAGCTATCCGGCAACTCTGCGATAACAAACCTCCAGCGTCACAGTTGTCTCTTCTCCTGCTGCCATAGTTTATCTTCTTTTGTTTTATTTCCCCTTCCCCTCTTGCGCGACAAGTGCGCGACGCGTGGAGGACAAGGTTGTGGCATCAAGAATAGCTCTGGAAATGAGATCACTAATAAACCAGAGGCTGGACGTCCGCGCTGTGCAAGACGATACTAACAGCCGCACAGAAGCGAGGCGCGCACCCGAGGCACAGACTAAATAGTAATACAGACGTGAAATGACGTGGCGGCTCGTTTGATATAGGCGAACTTGGCCGCTTATTGGCTGCCCGAGGCTGTAGACTCCAGCCCCGTGTCTGTTTGGCTCCTGCATGTTACTACAGGTTTACTATTGGCCTGGCTGCCGACTAGCAGAGCAGCTGCCTCACGCTGATTGGCAGTAGGTGTTTCCGCCATGTTGCTGGCCAGGGAAGCCATTTTGCTGGCGTGTGTGACTGAGTTCGCCTTCCTGCCGACTATTTCACTTCTGTATTCCTAAATATTCTGTGCCCGAGGTGACAATGCGACGAAAACAGCAAACATTATTTTTCTTCAGGCTGCCCTGTTTCATAGCCGTCTTTAGTAGAAGGCCGCGACCTTAGATCAGGCAACACTGTCAAGAAGGGTAATTTATTTTAACATTTCTTTTAGCTCTACAAATACAATGACTCTACCGGATTCGTTATAGTGCAATACATACCGGCGAATCAGAGGAAGCCATTGCCGTTAGCGAGACAAAAGAAGTGTTAAAATGACCCTTCCTGACAGGGTTGCCAAATCTAAGGCCACGGCATTCTACCAAAGACGGCTATGACTGTTTGCATGTTTATCACAATACCCGTTGTATGTTGGCAACTTTATTTCAATAGCTGTGTATTACTGTTTAGTAGATGTGGCTTACGTTTCAGTTAATTCGCTTTTACAATCTACTGTGATAAAACACGTCGTTAATTTGACCTCGAACTTCCAACAACAGTACTAAACAACTACGTGTTGGAATGTTTTAATTCATTTAATGATTACACTCAACAATCAAAGAAAATCTGTTTATATTGTTTACGAACCTAGTCGAGGGGTGTTGCGTAGGTATAGATAGGCGGATTTTTATCGATGGCGTCATACCGACGTCCGTGTGTAATATCTAAAATAAGAGGTGAGTGCACGGGACTTTTTTTATACGCCACAGACATATCATAACGGAGCACTGTAAGTACCATAGCGATGTAAGATTATTTATACAGTAAAAAAAAGTTTGGTACCTTGATTAGTAAAAACTTTTGTCAACGTATTTATCAGTCGAGGTAACAAGAGTGTCACAGGTCATTATAATTTTCTAAATTATCCGAATACACTTAGAAACGAGTGTAATTAATATTTATGAGCATAGTGTACTGTGCAAAACAAGATAACATTTGACAGCCTGTCACATTTTACGAAACATTTTGTACTTTTACATAAAAGACTACGAATTTGTAGATACGCAAAGTATACAAAATCATACAGACATTTGTCTGTTTCCAAGCACCCTCTTCAAATATTACAAGTATTTTGGTGTAGTTTACAAAGATTTTTTTTGTAGAAGTACACATTTATATTTGCTGTGTATAGCAGACTCTGTGCAGATGTTTTCTGGGTCAGGCCAGTAGCTGAAGGGAAGGTAAACCACCTGGCGGGCCGACAATATCCTCCCTCGTATCACGACATCTTGAGGTAAGCAGCCCGCATGACAGGCGCCGAGCCATGCCTTGGATACAGACTAGGTAGTAATACAGACGTGAAATTATGTGAAGCTCATTAGATACCTGCGAACTTGACCGCTTATTGGCTGCCCGAGACTGTTGATCCCAACACCGTGTCTATTTAGCTCCTGCTTGTTGCTGCAGGTTTCTTATTGGCCCGGCCGCCGGATAGAAAGTTGACAGTAAATACTATGGTTTTATGTAATTATATAACTAACTAAATTCTGGTTAATTGACTTTTTAGTCGAAACCGTTTAATTTCTTGTTTTGGAAAAATTCGCTACTACAGCAAAACCCATTTTAAACAAAACTGCCAAACACATTCTTAATATCTGCTCTCGTTTAAGCTTTAAAAAAATTATTATCGCAAAAACATGAGAAACAAGAGAGAATGGCCTTAATCGTCATTTGTGAGTGAAGCAAGGCACTGAATTACTTGTTCATTTGAGAAACACCATAGTTCATTGACTACCTGTGGACAAAGTAATATAACCCACAACCCATGTTGGTAGGAAATTCGTTCACTTATGTTGTTTCTTACATGACTGATGCAATTTGCTAGCTCGTGTGTCTGAGTTTGTCGTCCTGCAGGTTATTTAACTTCTGTAAGTGTGATTATTCTGTGCCTTGGAGGAATGCTGCTGTGCGCGTCACGTGTGTGGATGTGGGCCAGCCCGGGTACATACACTCCCTGTCACCTTGCGAGGTGAAAGGTGGGTTGTTATAACTCGCCAGGGTAGACTAGGAAGGGCAGCTGTTAAATTAAAGGCATTTTAAAAGTAACTCAAGTAAAAATAAGCCGTTAAGTAAGTCACCAGAGCGGCTTGTCGATCAACTATCCATCTCGAGAGCAG
>PNEQ01071995.1:38021-57396 GCA_003012365.1 Medauroidea extradentata
CATGTACAAACTAAATACATTTTCCAATTTTGTGATAATATTTTAGGAAACCGCCCGAACGTAATGTTTGTGTTAGTTTAAATTTAAAAATTGGTGTATTAACAAAATACGATTGATATAATTTATTTTGCATAAGTGAAAAAGTGTGTGTTAAGTTTTCTACATGTAGGAACTACAGTACACATGCATCATTGAAGTAAAACGTGAAATTTTATTAAGTAAAATAATTATATGTGTGTTTTAAACAACCTTGAAAAAAACATGTTTTAAACGATGGAAATGAAATAGTTTTCAACAAACTCGTTGTTTTAAAACAGTTTAAAACAACCTGTTTAAATCATTTTGTTTTAAACATGCCAACCCTGGTTGAAAACACGATTAAAAATAGGTTTTTCAAACAGAAATATTATAAGTCATTATGTATTTGCCATAGAGGCATATCACTCAAGTATTCCAAATATAAGCCCAATTATTATTTTTTTTTCATTTATTATAATATTATTTCAGTACAAAAGCAACGCCATTCATTTACGAATACTTCTCCAACGCTGTTTACCAGGTTTTTCGAGTACATTTAAGATAAACCTGTTACTTTTTCACTAATACTGGCGAAAAACTATACTCAGAAAACAAACATGTTTTGTTCTAACATATGATCAGCTGGTTCTTTGCGAACGGCCATCTTGACTGACTTTAGGTTTTCAGTTTATCGGAAACGTAAATTCAAGGCTGCTTGACTTTAACTTTGGCCACGCCATTGTATACGACCCCATAAGAAGCCATGCATAGAAAGCTGTCGTTAAGTCAAATGCTAAAGTTTTCAATTGTGTAAAGGCCTTTAGTCAGGTAAACGTTCGCTTCATCTGATTTTGTTCAATGAAATGATGGCGTTGGTTGCTCGATGTTTATTCTGGTGTTCAACGAAGTGGAGCGCAGAGCTGAGACTTGAGCAACGCAGGAAAGAAAGAGCGGAAATATTGGAGATCCCCGGATGAAAACCGCAGACTAACGACAGTGTGCTTCTCACTCATAAACGCCGCCTGCTAGGGGAGCTACCTTAAGGGCTTTTTAAGTGGGGGAAAATCGTAATTTCACACGTGTACAAAAATAAAGTTTTTTGGAAGTTACTTGGGAGTGCATTTTCCACTTACGAAAAAAAAAGCTCAACTAGTTTACCCATGACAGCTCAAAGTCAAAATTTGCGTGTTTCTTCGATTTTATTCAGATTGAAACTACATGTCATGGTCTACTGCTTGATGACGTGTATAAATCCCACTACAGAATTGTTTTGTATTAATAAAAGCTAAAAGTTGCAAAATAATGGGACATTTCAGAAATATTATTAAAATACAAAAATATTTTGTAATGGGTTTTTTTATATACGCCAAGCAGTAACATGTGCTATTCAGTTTCATTGCGAACGAGCTCATTACATTGTGTTGATTGGTTTTCGCGTTGGATATGAACAAAAATGCAAATTTTGACTTGCATTATGAGTAGAGATGATGGTTTATCGCGGGAAAATTTGACTGTTTGCTGGGTTTCAACGCACGTTCAGATTACTGTTACTGTTGCCCCATTTGACTGAGCCAATAAGAATACCCCTATTTTAATATTTGTTGCGTATAATTGGACTTCAGAGAGGTATGTTTTGTCAGACGTGTATCACCCAATCATATGTGTTGCAAGAAACGACAGCGTTTTCAAGGATAATATGATGTTATAAAATATTTTCGCGATATACCATAATCTCTAATTTTGAGAAAACTGGCTGAGAATTTTTTAAATGAGGAATATGTACTCGTAAGTAATTTCTTCAAAACTAACACTACTTCATACAAATATAAAATTAAGAGAATTCCCCACTTGAACATCCCTTAAGCTCTGACAAAAATCACTTTGTCTACTATTTCACGGGAACGTGTTCTCAGCTTTACCGTCACATACGGCAGATGTTCGAGTAACCAGACAAACAGTCGTCATATGTTTGTGGATGATGCCTTCTCGTTGCAAGGCCGTGGTTACCGTTCCAGCGTCCTTCCTCCTCGCAGCTGTCTCGTTAATCCGAGGCGAGAGTTTGCGCACTTACGTGCAACGTGAGCGATTACGCAAGGCACGCCCCCGTTATCTTGGCACGGGTATCCGAGGGAAGGTAATAGTTTCTTTTTTGTTCCAAGGCCGTCAATTAGCGCGCCAGTTATACCAGTCTCGGCATAGGTTCACTTATGGTAAAAGTTTAAGTGCCTGTCCTGACCAGCTCGAGATTATGCGACCTTATTAATAATGGTTGGGCTAAGTGGTGGGAGGTCAATATGTCGGGTACCAAGCTGCACAAGACGTGATTCGCTGTGTGTTGTAATCAGTGAGCGCTAGTGTCGACATAAACATAGCGTTGCTGACCAGCAAGGGAATACACACGTTTACACGTACTGAAGTGCATGTCGACAGTAAAATTATCTCTTGATTTTCATATGTTGCATGTCTATGTGATGAGAAGTCTGACATATGACTTGGCTACTCAGAATTAGGTTACTAGCAAGACTATATGATGAAATAAACGTAAAACGAAATAAGTTTTTTTTCCCTTTAAGTTGAACCTTGATTATCGCATCAAAAAATGATGTCTCATGTTTTGTAAACTATTTACTAACCGTTTACAAAAACAAAGGCAATTTTAAAAACAATTTTATCTTGCTTCTAGTATTGATTGGATGCAGAATACTTCGGTTCGTATTACTGGATAATCTATTCCCGAAGTCAGGTTAGAGTGATATGAAACTCGTTCCTTATTTACATTTTTTTCATTGGCGTGGATTGTATTTAGCTAAATGAATAGCATAAGTCTATTGTAAACTGCGGACATTAGAATTTGAATGATTATTACTTGTAACTAGCAGCTGCTTTTGCAAGGGTATCTCAACATTTGTTCCTGATATTGAACAAGAAAGTGAAGTGTATTTAACTCATGTCAGTGCGCTAAAATGAGAGCGTTTCTGAAAGGAATTTTTGCTCTTTTTGGAACAAACCCCTATGCTTAACAACATGCAAATAAATCATACAACTCTGATACATTCGACTTTCATGTATTTTTTTCAGGAACACATTATGTATGCAGGTATGTATGTAGGTTACTGTACTGTAAGTTTTATAGATAAAAATTTTCTTTCCGTCAAAGTAACTTTGTAGTGGCTGAGTTTTAAACAAATATTTTGTTATGTCAACGAAAGTGTTTTTACTGTGCATGTGGGAAAAATAACTGGTCGTCGTTTTCATCTCGTTCTCCCACTCGCTCGTGACCTTTCCAACCGTCCTTGTGATTCGCTAGCGCATAAATACTTCAGTTGTTGTGTTCGCCTCACCGTACGCCTGGTTGGCTGGGATTCCAGGCAGATTTACGAGGGCGGGCACTTCGTTTGTCCTGTTGCGACGTGCGGCAGCGCGACAGTCGAAAGACCTGTCGCCATTAATTTCACTAACGTCTCACTCTACGTGGGCGTGGTGTGTGTTGTAACTCAGCATCGTGTTTTTGCCTAAAGGTCAATATAAAAGCCCAGGAAGAAGGGGAAGGGATGTTACGAAATTAAAATGCGTGATATTAATGACGCCTGGATTAATTCGTTTGTGTGCCGGTGTTGCAGAACGTTGAAGACATTAATTTCACAGAATGAAATAAATGTGACGATTGTGTTCGTACACGCAGATTAATTGATGAAGCAGACGTGTGAATTGATTTGTTCCGCAAAAATAACGTCGTTCGTACGGTAGTTGGGTATTTAATAACTTGCGTCGACCGAAAGTTGCATTCTGTTTTGCAGAAAGCGACCATACCCACATTTGACAAAGTGTAATTATTAAGATGGTTGATAAAACCGGTTTTTTTTTTATTTTGTTAATCAATGCATTTTCATTTTCAAATGCCCTACCTTTGTTTGACTTTGGTTGCCTAGCTACTACTGTACCTATAATAATCAAGGAGCTTGTTTATAGTCTGTCCTTTGCGTTTGTGGCCGGCAGCGTTCAGCTTGAAGCTGCAAGTGAATGACTTGTTGACTAACTTATTTATTGTTTGTTAAACTTCGTTGGCTGCGAGAAACAGTGGTTTTGAACTAAACACGTCGAATTTTATTTATTTATCATAGTATTTTTTTTAGTGGCGAAGTTTAAGGCTCCAGCCTTTTCTTACACTTAATCATAATTACATGACTTCTATATTACACAATCCAATATGTATTACAAAAATAACTACATGAACTAAAATATTACTCTCATTACGACACATAATAAATCAAATAATTTAGATAGTCAGAATAAGCTTACATAAAACATAAAGCAAGTTATAACTTCATGATACAGACAAACATCAGCATAAGCACAGACTAGGTAGTAATACAGACGCGAAGTGACGTGGCGGCTCGTTTGATATTGGCGAACTTTGCCGTTTATTGGCTGCCCGAGACTGTTGATGCCAGCCCCGTGTATGTTTACCTCCTGCATGTTACGTCAGGTTTCCTATTGGCCTGGCGCCATTATCAGAGCAGCTGCTTCACGCTGATTGGCACTGGTGTTTCCGTCATGTTGCTGGCCAGGGAAGCCATTTCTCTGGCGTGTGTGACTCAGTTCGCTGGCCTACAGGCTATTTCACTTATGTATTCCTAAATATTCTGTGGTGTAAGCAATCTTGAAAAATTTTCTATTGGAAAGGGGATAAAAATAGTGCATTATGTTATTCCTCGCAGTAAGCGCAACTGATCCTACTAGACTGCATTAAGTTTTCGTTTGACACGTGTATTAACAGCTATCCTAAAATTTCAAGACCTTTTTATATTTCTCAACTTGTGCTCCAAATCATTCCAATAACGGGCGGTATTAACTGCGAATGAATCCGATATATTGTGAACATATGGATGTTTATGCACAGTTTCGTGTTGGACTGACGAGTGCTCTTCGTGTGCAAAAACTGAGAGTTTGAAAGCGGTCAAATAAATACTGCGGCCAGTGGCGTGTGGTGAATGCGTCGCATGGTGAGCTTAGTTTGTTCTCAACTGTACATGTTTACTTCCTCGTGTACAGCTCAATCTGTCAGACATAGTGAAGCCGACGTCACACCACGGGTTTAATGGGTATCTTGCAGCTAACTTGTGATTGGCCGCATTAAGTTATGTTAGACCCAGTTGTACGGTTGTTGCTGGTCTCAGCTTCGAGTATAGAGATTGTACAGTACTGAGCAAACACCAGCTTACCTTGCAACTGCACACCACTGACTGCGGTGACTTGGTATCAGCATTTTATGTAAAAGACAGAGGCTAAAATTAGCTTGAAATGAACTTTATAAAACTACTAACTGACGCTTTGCGAATATCTGCGGTGGCCAGAATGCCTTAGATAAAACATCGGCCTTGATTGGAGTACCATTGTGATTGCTGGCGATAATGTCCCTCACACTTATATCAAGTAAGAAAGTGCAACGTTCTTCTGTGCCATTCGGTGATCCTACATTGTTGATACAGTATACAAAATTAAGATAAAGATATTATTTGTACTGAGAGGGCGTATAGAAATTCTCCGTTGAGTATTGGAATCGCTTCCATGACGTTTCCTCAATCGTGATTTACTGAAACCCTTGTTACAGCCTTCTTACAATACAAGCATAGTCTTTCCTTTGTTTTATATTGACATGTTTTGAAGCACTAATGGCCGAAAACACCTTCGTGTGTCTTCGAGCATCGGGTCCCTGTTTTCCTTGTCGATTACAGGCAGTGGATTGTTTCAGTCGTCTTCAGAAGTACAGTTTGGCTGAGTCAGTGTATAAACATCTCATCTCCTCCAAATCAGTCGGCAGGAATATGACCACTGTTAAATAAATAAATAAAACAGTTCATGAAGTGGAATGTTATTGGTCAGCGCTTAAGGTCCCTGCCTACCCTTGAGGCCCGCAAGAATAGGAGTATGCATGATAAATTACATTATTTTGGCCTCAGTAGATATTTTTAAAATATGCATGCTGTTGAAAAATATGATTTTCGGCATCGTCTGGAGCGTGAGTCATTTTAGTAGGTAAACCAACTGGGAATACATTTAATACATATTTGTTTGTAAAAAGAAAAAAAAAACTTGTTTTAAACACGCTGCAACGCGCCTAAAGAACCAAGGAAATTATCAGCCTAGCTATTTTTTTTTTTATTCTACATCATTTACTGAATAATGTGAAAGAAAGTCTCATTGTTTACTAACCAGCAAATGTGTAAAAACAAAAGCGTATTATTGAATGCATGAAAGCTCAAAAAATATATTTGCGTCCTTGCAATGGCTGAAAGTGGCAGAGATGCTAATAAGATGTTAGTAGATAGTTTCTCTCTAACCTACCTCTCTCATATATATGTACTTAGCATATATAATTTCACTTTTAATAAAATGTGTGACTCGGTCTTACTACCAGCCAACGTCAATGGAAACATGTCAAAGGTGTGTTTATGTTTACATACTGTAAGCCTACATGCTGAGAGGTGTTTCGTCCTAGTCTCTAATTTGACCAGCCCCACTCCCATGTGACTAGAATAATCTGTATGCGGGAGAGACTTTCTTCCTAGAAAGCAATCTACTTGAAGTACTACAGATATGTCGTCCAAAGCATAACAGCCTAATTTAAACCGGAATATTTTATACGCTTTATAGATTTACTCTCCACGAAAGGCTCTGCCTAAAAAATTACAGAACATATCCAAAGTACGCTCATGAACACGACATAATCTGTAATTAACACGCATGCGTGTCCCCTCTATTTAACGACGTGAGAATATTTGTTTTTGAAAATTAACCTAACTACAGAATATAATACACATTAACGATAAAGATTTACGATTTCAAAAATTCCCTTAATGTTATTCGAGATCTAGTAGCAGTTAGAAAATTCTTATTTCTTTCTTAACTGCAATTAGATCCGTAACGATAGTAATGACGAACAAAGATGTATGGTGTCTAAAATTTTCTTAACACGTATTCTATTCCTTAATTACGTTAAAGTTGCATACATTTACCCAAAAGTAAAGTTTGACCCAAAATACAAAAATTCAAGGTAGGGACTATCTTTCACGTGAAATAACTTTCGACGGAGACGGGGGAAGGAGGGGACGAGCACCCGAGTATTTCCTATGATCGCCGAATGTGCTGCACAGTGTGAGAGGCTAGACACAAATCCGTCAACCAATGGCGCCACTGGTTATGAAGGGAGGGTGTGGAGGTAATGCTATGATTTGTGGGCGGCCTTCGCGTGGGACACTCCAGGAAACAAGCTCGATCACTTTCTCCGCACGATGGCCGAGCTCTTGTTGTTCAACTCCAGGGCGCTCTCGGAGATCTGCATCCCGCTGGATTATCCCGTCATAAATGCCTCGCCATGATTGGTAGAGAGCGTAGAGAGTGTTTCCGAGTTCAATAACCTTCGTACCTAACGATGCTTTTGTAGCGCTTCGCTGCTCGTCGATGTGGAAACAATATTGCCAACACATGCGCGATGGTTTAACAGTATTTGCCCCTTTTATGATTAAGCATATAATATTCGTGAAAACAACGTGAAAAAGATCCCTTGTTTGTAAGTTCTTACTCTGTCTAAATATACAGGATGTTTCAGGACATTGTGTTTATTCTACGTGGTAACAGCTTACGAAAAAGCAAGACCCAAAATGCATCTTCAATTTTCTCGTATAGTGAATTGTAGTGGTCGTAATCCTACCCTGAAAATCGACTTTACAATTTACTTTTTATTGAAATAGAATAAAAAATTACTTGGTCTTTTAAAGTTTTTTGTACTACGCAGATTTTTACTGCCTAGTTTCAAGTGAAATTTTATTTTATATTTAAATAAATTACATTTAACAATTGATTTTCTGGCTAACGCTACTTCCACTAAAAGTCACTTCAAGGAAAATTGAAAACATATTTTCTACTTACATTTTTATAAGCTACTAGCGACCCGGGTAGCACTAATTATCTATAGCCAAGAATTGAAATCTATACTTTGACATGCCGCTCACTTCCAAGTCTCGATCCTACTTATTAATTTAATTATCATTATTATAATTTACTAATTTATTTATTTGTAGGGAAAATATAAAACGAAATTGGCATATATATCCAGGAAAAATTAACAGAGTCCCTCCTTACTCCGCCTAAATAGACAAGCTGTTTGTACACAAATGTTATGAAATCGAAAATTATGTGCGTATATAGTTAGTGATTCTTGCTTGTAAAGTTTTCCTGCTTATTACTCTATTTTCAATGGCCCACTGAAGTGTTACAATAGGACTCTTCTGTGTTTGTTAATTATTCATGGAAAATATTAATAAAGAAGTGATTTACCTGCTTGTTTCGCGTGTAACATGCAACACAAACTCTTAAATACCATCCCGTCCAGGAGGATCGTATTGCCTATTATGTGCGGAGACTTGGTATAAGCGCGTCGTGATAAAGCAAGTGCATTTTAAGCCCTGTTACTTTCGTTCATTGGATATGTATGTTTCCGTCAGTTTCTATAATGTAAACATAGCATCCGCTTGGAGTGGTTAGAGTTCTTGTAGTATACGCCAAGGGTCCTGGGTTCAGGACTGGGAGGTGTGTTTATCTTTCATCCTTATTCTGCGTATGACAATAGCAAACCATCGCAGTATCAGCTTCGCCAACGTTCAGATAGATATGGACAAGTTTAGATAAAAATTGGAAAAAACTACAAACTCCAAAGTAATAATATGAGTATATACAGTGGAACCTCGTTACTACAAACCCTGTTAATACAGTTCTCATTAATACAAAGCGATTTTTATTCCCCTTGGAATGGGACAAGAAATGAAATAATTTCTTTAATGTTCAATAAAATTTTTGTTTATGCATTAAATATCAAGTTCTCAAGCAAAAGGAAGTCATTGTGGTGAAAATACTATGATTTGTGGGGATAAACAGAGTGACCAAAACTTTAGAGACTTTTAAAGGTTTTAGTGAACACCTGTTAATACCAACCTCGTTATTACAAACAGCCAAAATTTTGGTCCCTTCAGGTTTGTATTCAAGAGGTTTGACTGTAGATTGTAAAGTAACGCACAGTACAAATAAGTTACAGTGTGTTGCAACCATAAATTGTGTTCTTTTAATAATAATTAGAGACCTGGAAATTTCAGGAGTTCAACGACCTGCAGACTGGACTCCACAGTCCTATATAAACTATGTCTTCAGAAACTTGTACAATGCCTGCTGCTCCAGTGAGTGACCAGTTGTACATGTGACAAGGTAGTATGGGAGTCAGTGTTTTCATGTACACATTGAAAATAGTTTGTAAATTTGCCACACGTGCGTATAGGAGCGCTAAGAATGTAGGTATTGTAGAATTGTTTATCAGACTATCCGTGGAAGCGCTCCTAAGCTTTTTTTTTATAAAACGGTGAAATGTATACTGAAGTTACCAGATTTGTATTGTAACATCTGTCAGTTTGCATATTTACAAGGCGGAAGTATGGTAACTGTCTCATACTTCCTAACATGTAAATAAGTTTTTTTACAGTGTAGGTCTGCCATTGGTTCACAGTCCTCAAGGAAGGGTTTCATTACCAGCAAGCCAATCACGATAGTAACTCAAAGTGTATAGTAGATTGATCCTAGCGTGTAGTGAAATGAATTTGCGAAATTTCCGGGTCAGTAATAATAATGTTTATTATTCTAGAAACGGCGATCTTCAAAAGTACCTACTCAATCTTGCACAGCGTGTACGATGGCCGCTCGCATTACGGGGAGCTCACTAGAACACACGTTATTTGAAATTAGTGACGGGTATTCGGGCAGCCCTCGGCCATTGGTCACGAAACGTTTAAAAACAATAATAGCCATCGTTGTGGCGGAGTTAATGCGGAGGCGGGACAGCTTCAAGTCTGCTCCGAGAGTCGTGTCGGCTTCGTCAAAGACTTGCACGCGCCTCCAGCAAGAAATTCGCAACCCCTCTGTAACGACGAGTGTTCGTTTTAGCGCCCATTAAATCAGCGCGCACGTTAATATTGATTTCCAGTGTTGCCAAACATGTCAGCAGGCCTAGAGGTGGGTTCACGATTGATAACGTAACAGTAAGCATAGAACATAGGTCGTTCGCACGAGAAACTAACCTCTATGTATTCTTACCAGGGGGGGTGGCCATGCCGTATACATAGAGACAGGCAAAATTCGCGTTATTTTCTGACAACTGACTAGACTCCAAGTTACTATAGGCTTGTTCGACGTCTCCCGCTGGCCGATATTGTTGTGACTTGCCACGGGGAATGCTTACACGGTAAAGAGGCCAATATCTGTAAAGACGTAACACACGCAAATGACAACACGTAAAAGTTCGTGGCCAATTGAATCACAGATTATGCTCTATTTTGTATAGGTAAGTGAAGTTTAGTCTGCTACCAAATGATAACGCGAATTTTGCATGTCTCTACACTGCCCAGGCAAACACTTGAAGTCAGTGCATTTGTGCCCTTGTTGCTTAAACGTTTATACACGTGGTCACTGTAGACCATAACATTGTTTCCCCCAATGTATTTTACACGAAGTTTCAAGAGCAATAGAGTTAAAATTATTGATCTAATAGCAGTTTTGTCGTGTTTATCGCAGTCTACGTTGTTTGGGGAACAAAATTTCGAAATAATATTAAAACTCGACTATATGCTTGCGTTTTGAAACACATTTCTGTGAGTACCGACATCGCCAACTGTTTGTGCACAGGCACCATTGTTTAACTAACATTTATGCTAGTTTCAGCTATTTATTTAATATTTTGTGTACAAATTTGTTTGTTTTATTGCTATTAGCAAGTAATTCCATATCGTCAGTGACATACATATGCGTAAATAAACAATATATGTAGTATGTATTTTCAGGTTAGTTCGCTAGGTTTATTTACATAAACAATTGTTGTAACCACATAATTTACGCTGCGCAAATGTAAAGCATGGCCTTTTTACTCATGAAATTTAATAGTAGCAGATGTATTTCACGTACCTGTCTTCACACTCGAATGAAACGTACGTAACCGTTTTCATTCAAATCTGTTCATTCTACAGTATCAATAACATACGAATCGCTTACGTAAACTTTACTTGATGTACTCGATGCTGTGTGTTGGTCAACAATAACGAACTGTTCGCGCTAAACTGGCATATATACGTCGACTTCATGGAAGTCCCAACATGCCATCTCCTGTATACTCCTACCTCCACGATTCTTACCAACCGATTCAAACTACAAAAAAGTGGTCTTGTGCATAGAGACGCTGACATATGAAATGATAACATTTAATTTATTCTGCGTACGCATAGATCAGCAACCAATCACAGCAAATGATCTTGTGAATGCCCGCCATGTTGGTTTAACCTGAAAAACACACACGAACAAAACAAAGTTAGAATAACAAATTTTAATGTTAGAAACTATGTTTCCATATTGTAACTAATGTTTTACACTGTGTAGTTTATTGGGAATTTGTTTCTGTATTTAGTATTATCTCCTGCGAGTCCAATTCAAATATGTTTGAGAGGCCTTCAGTTGACTTTTATACAGCAAGGAATATTTCAAGTTCGTTGAAAAAAATGCCATCGGCCAAATATTAGTTTTGCCAATTTTTTGAGCAAAAATTTCCCTCGAGTATATCTGAAGAACAATCTCTGACGCTGAAATTTCGTACATATATTTGCTGCGCCAGATATGACGCTCAACAAAATGCTTCATCCTAGACAAGTGTTGACTCATAAAGTTCGCAAGTATGATTATCAAGGATTCTTGTTTTTTAGTTTTCCAAGATGACTTTCAAAACGTGTAGATCTCAATTGAAGAATTCAGCGCTTATTTATCTACCAAGCCCTCTTCAGCTAAAAAAAAAAAAAAAAAAAAAAAAAAAAGACCTTGAACTGATGCTTTTAGTACTGAATTATGTATTATGCCCTCTTGAACAGTTTCGCTAGAAACGAACAGGCGCGACATTCTACACCGTGTACGCAGCAGATACATAGTACTTTCGCGAGTGTCCGTCACCCTGGACAATACATCACACAGCTGACTGTCGGAGTTGGAAAATCGTGAATATATCCCCTTCTCCTCCTCCTCCCCTCCCTCAATTTGCTGCGGACGAGCTGGGCGCGGTAGAAACGAGGTCATCACCTCCTGCCGCTGTTATTATTCCAGTGGCTGGAATGTGGCTCTGGCTCTGGAAGCTGTGTTTTCTCTCTCCAGTACCGTCGACGTATCATCTCGCTGGCTCGTCTGCCACCGAGTTTGTTGTTGTTCTTCCATTATTTCTCCGCGCCGTGGTTAAGGGGAATCGATCCCTCTCAGATCCGATTAACGGCATTTCTTATTAATCTGGGAATAGAGAGATTGTTTTATTGTTTTACTTTTTTCTCGCTGACAAGGTACAGTTAACGATTTCGTTTACTTTTTGGAAGCTACATGACATTATTTCTGTTACTTTTATGACTTATGTATTTGCTCCCGTAAATAAAACAATTTTTTCCTTGTCAGCTGTTTCCTATTACAAAATAATGAATATATTATGGTTCCAACAATTTCAGAAAATCGATTAAGTTTGTATCTATGCCCTTACGTGACAAAAGTTTTGATACAGCGAATGGAACATAAGTTATCGAGAAGAAACGGATAAATCCAAGTTGATAGAGTTCAATACTCCTTAAAGGTGAGTGCACACGGTACAGTTTTTCTTAAAAGTTTGTGTACTGGATTATTTACAAGTTTCTATACAAGCCGACGTACTAGGTACGATACAAGTTTTCACTGCACGATACTGGCTACTTAAATAGCTGTGTTCAGAGCAACACTTTTCACCACGTACAAACAAGGCTCTTCTCTATAAGTATTAATTAACACTCGTAACTGCTCTTTCGTTCAATTATTTCCCTCCATGTTTATGTTTATCAATACTCGCGCGCGCCAAAACTCCTAATGTTGTTGTTTTTATGAGTTCTGATTGGCCTCTGCTTAAATGTTGTAGTGCAGCTCGCAACAAAAATCGGACGCCGGCAACTAGGCAAATCCAGTACCTGAGATCGCAGGGCTACTAGTAGCAGGCAAGATTTTGAGTAGAGAAGCTAGTAGCCGAGATAGTATGACTCCTTGTATACAATATTGTAATGTATATTGTACCGTGTACGGCGGGCTTAATTTACCCTGGGTAAGGTTGTTTCTTCTGCCAGGGGATTCCAAAAGGAAAAAAAAAAAATGTTTGTATGAAACTGTGTTCGTTTTATAGACGTTATTTAGCAGTACATTATCCTATTACAAAAAATAGCTCAGCTAGTTTTCACATAACGGCATTTTAGTTAAAGTCAATATTTACATGATTTTAGTTCATACATTCCCAAAAACCAATCAACATGATAAAACGAAATAATTCACAGTGAAAGTACATGTCACTGACTAGGGCTTTAAGTACACAAAAATCCAATACAAAATATTCTAAGAGTAGCGAAAAATTTCCAAATTTCAGAAATTTTATAAAATTCAAAATATTGCTTGGATGGTATACGTATTTTTTTTTTTTTTTGTAATTAAATTGTCCGGAAACAAGTATCTTGAGTCAGTAAATGTTACCCCTGAAGTTTAAGTATCCATATTTGAATGTCCTGTATCCCGTCTTCTCAGGCTGATGAGCGGTTTGTAGAGTTTTGCTGGATATACGTTTATTCAAAAAATGCTCAACGTACGTGAGTCATATATGGTTAGGGTTATCGTTCACAACATGTTATATGCGTGTATACCAATTTTTATTCCTCCGATTTTTTTATTACTTTTGGTGTAGAATCATCCGAAAAAATGTATAGGCACGTACAACACACCATTGCATGTATATTATCAAAGAAAAAGCATTAGGATGATGATTGACAGTCTCACATAACGAGTTGTCGACGAGAAGATTACACGCCAGTGACTTGCGCCTAGAGGCTAGTGGGAAGCGTGATGCGCGTATCTGGTGCGTCCTTAGTGCTTCTGCACTTACAGGCCTCGAACCCACAAAAAATCAATCGAGGTGGCCACCTTAAGGCTTGGCATCAGTCACCATATTGAATTATTTTATTTTTCGCTGTTATGAAATTCTGAGAAGAAAAATGTGAAATTCGTTACTATAATATCAATTTTATTTACCTTGCGCTACAATAAAAACATTGGTGTTGAACTTTTAACGTATATTTAAACGTAATCAGTCGAGCAAATTATGAAAATAAAAAAAGCACGACTAATTAAATATACGTTAACAGTTACACTACGGTGCTTTTATTGTAGTGCAATGTACATATAATTGATATTATAGCAACAAATTTCACATGTTTCTTCTCAGAATTTCATAAGAGCGAGAAATAAAATAATTCAATATGGCGACTGATGCAGAGCCTTAACACGCACTCACAAAAATAAATTAACGATGTGGGTGTTTAAGACTGGCTTTAAATAAACATCGATTAGAAGACAGCATTTGTTATTGGCCTACCAGTATTTAACAAGCATGTGCCTATAACCAAGAACAAGATGCTGTCTATGTTCCATCTTCCTCACTCATCATACTAGAGAGTGCATTTTGTTGGTCTTTCGCAAGAAGGTAACGGTTTGTCTAAGATGTAAAGCCGGGGAAAAAGGCCCTTCGAAGTTTTATGTACGTCATAAATATGAGTTTTTGGAGAACACATTACTTTTTCCAATAATCATAAAATTTTTCGTTTCTCTTTTGGAACGCGATTCATTACACGCGTAAGCTGTAAAAGGGACGTAACAGCTTTCTCTCAGTTCCAGGCGTGTAAGAATAGAATTTTCTCCTCGCTTTAGTATTAACCATATCCTTAAAAGTGATGAGTAGTATTCTGTATTGTCCATGGTGGTAAAAATTAAATATCATATTTGAAATTTCAATAAACCGAGAGAAATATCCTGACATCGCGTCAGATGCCTGATGTTAACAGGGAAAATTAATTGGTTGTTGAATGTAGTAGTTTCTTACGTCGTGTTGTCATATTAATTTACGACTATTATCAACCAATATTAATTTTAGGACTACCGTGGGTGACTCATTAAAGCATAATTATAAAGGGCGAAAACAGCGGAAATTGGAGTTTTGTGGTGTTTTTTATATATGTTAATGTTGGGGATGAAGCCCTCCAAGTCTGTATAGTTTTATATTTTACAGCTTCCTTTAAAAACGACCATGTTTCGCCACTGCATTAATTTAACTTCGGTTTCTCGAAACCAATACGAATAATTCAAATAAGAGCAATCCCGAAAATTGTTTTTGCCAACGTGTTGAAAAAAAAATCCTGAATGATGTATTTCATGGGACACAAATAACTGTCGTCTGCACAGAAATTACGCTGAACGAATGCGATACTGTATTGTTTTTTTTTTTTCTGTATTGTTTCATGTCTTGTATAGCTTCTCGCAGCAGGATCTGGACAGGATCGACTGCAGTTAAGGCGGCCGCCTACCTCACACTTCAAATGCGTAGCAGTGTGTTCCTAAACAGGTTTTTTCTACGAAAATATTCCACGTGTGCCCATTTTGCCAACGTACGAAAAGAAAATAAACTTCAGACAAGGTCGGAACCTCAATGTTAAGACGCCACGCTCATTAAAAACACTGTTTCTAAGCCCCCCAACATGACTAAAAACTGCCTATTCAGACTTTCGTACTTCAATATGTACTAACCGGATGTATGTGAAACTCAGATTGCGACCTGCACTGAACTTAGTTGCAGACTTTCCATCAATAAAAGTATATGGTCACCGCTTAATGTCCCATAGTAAAAACTGTTCGGCGGGAAGCTTGCACGTTAGTTCAGCGCTTGGCTCGTTGAGGCGACGCGGCATTTGATGCGCGCTTCAAGGTCGACCTTACTGTTCTGTCGCTTTTGAGCCTCTCACGCGCGGGTAGGCGGCGCCCTTAATGAAGCATGGCACGCTAATAAACAAAAAACATAGCGTGTTTTTTTTTCGCCGTCCAAAACATTATAAAGGCGGCATTAGTTACAAACGCCAGTGTTTCAATTTTTTATGGATAACTTTGCTAGGTAGAAAAAAGAGGATGAGGTGCTTTAAAAGTAACCACTGAAATATACACAGCTGCACATTACAGCCGTTGTTACACCGAGAAGGACACACATTATTGATCATACACTCTAAATATGAATTAATGAATATTCACTGATTCACGCCGATGGATGGAGCAGTTTCAACAAATTGCGTCAGTGGGAAACCACTGTGAAATCACTGACTATTCACTGATTCCGATAAAGAATGCCAACATTCCACAAGTTAATTAATGTATGTCCACAGATTTTTCAGTAATTTTTCACTGATTTAATAAGTGAAAACTGTTCTTTGAAAATAACTGGAAAAAACTGTGAGTATTCACTGATTCACTTGTAAGATGTTGGCACTCCTACAAGGAAATCAGTGAATATTCACAATTTAAACAGTGACTACTACTTTCACTGATTCAAATTGTTGAAACTGCCCCATCCATCAGCGTGAATCAGTGAATATTCACTAATTCAGATTTAGAGTTACATTGTGAGAATATGTAGAGACCTACAGAGGACAGAACAATGGCGTGGTAGGTAGTTGAACAGAGTAGCGCAGTCATACAGTGCTGATTGCCACAATCACGCTGTGTACGTCATAGTGAGCTACACAGTTAGGTGATATTCGTGACGTCAATACATTACTATGATTCTATCCAATACATATGATTGCTATAGCTCACGTCCTTCTTAGTGTTGCACTTTCAATGGCCAGCACTGTATTTTCTGTAGTTATTTATGTCCAACTGTTGTTATTATCTTATATCTCGACTGTTTTCATCAGCTGGTAGATATAAGGTTGATAACAATAAAAAGTAATCTATTGTTAATTATCTAGATACGAGTCCAAGAACAATGAATCGTGCCTAGAGGTAGGGCCAAATATGATATAGTCTCAATTTTTTTCTCTTAACTTTAAATGTTTGTCTTGAAATATAAATGAATGAAATAGAATGTGTGGTGGGGGAACCCGAATATTGTATTTCAAAAAATGGTTAGCACTTATCAAGTACTGTAATAACAATTGTGATTGTCTTAATTTTGAATAATTGGTAACCCTCGATGCAAAAAGAGGGGTGTTATAATAAGTTTAACATGTGTGTCTGTGGCGTCGTAGCTCCTAAACTGATGAACCGATTTTGATTTAGTACTTCTTGTTTGAAAGGTGACTTGATCGAGAATGTTCTTAGCTGTGATTCAAGATAATTTGTTCAGCCGTTTGAAGATCAGCCCTTTTCTAGTTGCTGAAGGGATGGGAGCAGTACATAGTCGATTCTTTTTTAATTTTAATTTTATTAGGGCCTATCTACACTTCTTTGCAATTTTCTTCCAACGTCATTTCGGGTGTGGTCCACCACCTGACAGATAAACAGAAAAGTGTCCTTTGTTTCGATAAGTGCGTCAACAGTCTTACTACACGGCCAAGTCGTCTGTGGTCCCTTGAGGAGTGTGGGGAGCGCAAGTGTGACGGGAGAAGGGGAAGGAGGAGGGGTGGCAGTAGGGGAATAGTATAGACACCAAGCACTTCGAAAAAATAAATATTATTACAGGAATAATAGTTTGTAAAGAAAAAATTTGAGTTTGTGTAGTCGACTGTTTGTAAGAATGAAAATACATAATTTCTCGTAGTTTTCAGGCTATTGACAAAATAACTTAGAATACTCTGTAGCAATGGTGAACGCACCTAAATGTACAACGAGAAGTAAATAGTGGCATATAAGTAGGTTGGAGAGGTGACCGCACCCCTTTAAGTGAAATATAATGAGTAAACGCCTATCCTTGCTTCCTCCAGAATTCTAGGGTAGGCACCATTCTGGGATAGGCACATCTCTTAAGGGCCTCGTTTACCATGTACTTAAAATATGTTGCAGCGTGTTCGTAAAGACGTATTTTTAACGAAGCTATTCCACATATGTCCCATACGACAAGAAGAAAACACTTCAAACGACTACGGAAGGGTGGTTTCAAACCATCACGTTGATTAGAAAAATCATTTCGCGGCTCCTCGAAATGTCTTAAAAATTGCTTTTTCAACCTGTTATGTATAACAATTAAAAACTACTCAGGGGATTCCTGTGAAACTACTCTAGAAACATGCAATGGACTTTGCTTAAATCTGTTCGCCAATTAAAAGATGAAGGTCATCACTGAACGTGTCAGTCAGGCGAGTGATCTACGATACCACTACAGTGTCTTGCGTTAGAGGCGATACCGCGCCAGATGAGCCGGTCAACATCGCCCTTGGCGCCGTGTCTCACTCACACAAACACACGGCCAGTAGGCGGGCGTTTTAATTAAAGACTGGCCGAAAAAGATGAGTGAGAATACAAAATGGCATTCTGGGATGCGTAGGCCCGGGTGAAGAAGCACACGAGAGAAGTCGAGGACTATTTATCTGCTCGTCGCACGTCGTCCAACCCGCGCGCGTACGTGCCCGGCGTGAGAATTCAGCGACCAATGGGAGTGGCGGAAGGCTCCCATGGTCACGTGTCGCCCTGGAAGAAGGACCTCGTTGCAGGATCTTCCACTCCTGAGGTCGTCTGGTTTACGTTCAAGGCCGCGCGCAGACCACACGCCCAACACCCGACACACACTCATACATACAAACTCACACACACACACTCATTCTCTCTCTCTCTCTCTCTCTCTCTCTCTCTCTCTCTCTCTCCCCTCTCCTCCTCGGTCCTTCATACATGATGTTGCAAAATTCCATGTCAACATTCTAAGGAAACAATCCTCACGTGTAAAGGAACCAAAAGTGTTAAATGAACATAGGTCCAAAAACGCACCGTTTCTGCGCTACAGTTGGCATACTTGACGTATGGAAGGATCATGTTGCTGTGTCACAGTTGTTCCTATTATCTGTGTGTTAGTGACGCAGTGTGTGGCATAGTAACATGTTATGTACTGCTGTAATGATGTCCCACAGCAACATGATCCTAGCCGCGTGCTATCAACCATACGTCATGTATTGCCAACTGTAGTGCAGAAACGGTGCGTTTTTGGACCTATTTTCGTATAACACTTTTTGTTCTTCTACACGTGAGGATTGTTTCCCTAAAATATTGACATGGAATTTTGCAGTATACTGTTGCGTGCCATGTTCCTGGAGGCCAGTGGTCGGCGGCTGTTTCGTAACACCTTGAGGGCTGGCCGATGACTCAAAGCCCGGGTGGCTCATAGTGGGAAAACCGCCGAACCTACGTCATAGATACCTGTCCCAACTGCGTCTTAACCCTTCGAGGGCGGCGGACGTGACTGCTAGCACATCCGAAACATGAT